>LQRL01175976.1:0-13253 GCA_001703475.1 Hydroides elegans
ACGTTCCTTTAGGATTACTTACGCTCCTGATAACTGGTAGCATTGTGAGTATATTCACAGGACCGGAGAAGATAAGTAATATTGATGGACGATTACTGGTAGCGTGTTACAAGAATATGGCTCGCAAAGTTGAGATTGCAGAAGATGACAAGAAAGCGGAGGCTTCTGGCCTTATTATACTACAAGAGAGGAATGTTTAAGTAATGTGAGTGCATGAATAGGACCCAAAAATATAAATAACACTGATAAAAGACTGCTGTTATATGGATACAAAGAGGAGGAAACTTCATACGGATTCGGACACTGATTCACTCATGAATCACAATAATATTTATAATATACCAATCCCTTTATTCATAACAAGAGAATACGTTTGTATTCATACAAAACGCTTTTCAATATTTTTTTTAATTTTATCAATTGTAATTTAAACTTTTTACTATTTGCTATTACTATTTACTATTATATGTAATAACAATGTCTAAAAGGGTAAATAAACGTTGCTAAGCACCACAAGAAATTACTAATGATGCTTTTGATACACATTGTCGATTAACCTTTGTTAAACAATCAATTTAAAAATCAACCTTTGTTAAACAATCGATTTTAAAATTGTATAAATATGTATAATATAAAAAAGATAACATGTATTTGTTTTATTACAGATCAGTATGATGTTTAAGATTTTTGTAGTTCATTTAGAATAGAATTTACAAACAATGTTATGTTACCCTTTCATAGAATGTTAAATAGACTTCTCATGAATTATATATCATCTCTCTAACCGATCTCAAAGTAACAGCAAAATGTCGTTTTGTTTTAAGTTTAACATGCAGTCGTAGACGGCAAAGCCCCCAACCTCCCACCCTCATTTTCCGTTCCGTTCCCTATCCCTTTTTCGATTTCCATGTTCATATCCCTATATTTCTTAATTTCCTTCTAATTTTTCTCATTTTTCATTTGTTAATTTTTCATTGATTCTTTTTACTATTCACTTTGGCTATAAAAACCCTGATCTTTATTTATGACATTCTTTTAATGTATATGTCTTTAGTAGAACATCTTAATCTTTATATTAATCATAAACAAAGTTTATGCAAGATACATAATAATTTGAATGGTATATATTCCCGTCTATTAATTGATTAAAAAAAATACTATAAACTGTCTCGAATCAACACAAAAGATATGATGTTCACAACCGTATTGTGACGCAATAATTCCATTGTTATCAACTTCAACAATGGCATAATTGCTTCACAATCAAAATGTTCCTAGTCATTGTTGCGAAACATACTTGTTACACCTTGATTGTTTCCTCAAAAAAGTTGAAAATTTCGAACTTTAAAACCAGATTTCCAGACCTATCATTCATAGGATCACAACATAAAAGGGTCGGGTATCTACCTTATAACTTTTCACACATTCCTTCCCACTGATGTTTATAGCTACATGCTACCGTTTTAGTGCTAGGCCTTGACGAAACTTGTTTTGGTCACTTTTTGGGTCTAAAAAATCAACCTGTTTTAATAGCCCCCTCCGGACCCCTAGGCCACGGTTGGGGACTAAAAAGTTAGATTATCTAATCTAAAAAGAAAGTGTGTGTCGATACCGAACACATATGAAATTGTTTTATTAGCTCGCCTATAATTGAGTTTATTAGTTTCTATTTTTTACTTAATGCTAATGATTATACTTTGAACCACAATTTTTCTTCACAGATTATTATACAGAACTTGATAAATTTAAGAGGAATGTTAGATTGTTGTGTTCAATTAATCATCAACATCAGCGAAATGTATATCTATCCTGTTTAGCCCGACCCACATCTTAGAATAAATAGAGTATCACTTACTTGATGCTGAAAAGTGTTAAGTTGAAATCATTAACCTGAGGTTTTTAATTGACTAGCGTTGTTCTCTATTATTTCATGTATATTTATTTTCATTATGCTACATTACCCTCAAACCTTTCAAGATATTTAGGTTATGGCATTGTGTACTTAAGCCATCTGAAAATTGAATATTAAACTTAATATAACATAAATAAGATTTCGGTAAAGATAGCAATTATTAACATGCTGGTATGCAAACATTCATTTGGTGTGTTATCAAAGAGACAATTTATTACATTAGCTTTTTATTACATTAGCCAAAAATACAAACAATGCAATAGTATGTTTATACACTACACAAATAAGTGACACTATATGTCTTCTTAAAACACATTGCACATATCACTTCGATTAAAACTATATAGAAGGGCACCCCACGACCCATTTTTCAAAAAGTGGTTAAATTAAATCAAAACAACTTTTTGAAGACGAACAACAACAAAATATTCTTTTTTGGACATAATTGTTTTGCAAAAAGGTGTTCCTTTTTTCCAAGCCAGCTGAGCTGTTTCTCCTTTTCTAGCCAGCTTGGAGCAGAAAAGGAACACCTTTTGCAAAAATTAAATTGCTGAATATAGCTCAATCACCTATTGTGAAAAACGAATAACTGGTTATAAGACAATTGCGAGCAATTACAATTAATTTGCAATAAATTATTTTCATAAATTATCAAAAATAAAGAAATTTATCAAAAAAGGTGTTCCTCAAACTGCAAAAATCTCCAAGCTAGAAAGAAATTCCTCAAAATCTCCAAGCCAGCTGAGATTTGGTGGGGAACACCTTTTTTGAGGAACAGCTCGTGGGGTGCCCTTCTATATATAACATAGGCTCCACATATACTTCAATACAATACGTATTAAATCAAGCCATGCAACGTGGAAAAACTGACAGAAGGAAATTATTTATCAAACGAATCCGCAGTAAAACAAGGGGAGCGTTCACTCCGCAGGAGTACCCGTCGATTTGTTCTGTGAACTATCTTTTCAGATGTCTATCTTGTTGGCATTTTCACAAAACCAAATATATAAAATATTGCATTTAAGAGATTTCGTGTTTTCCTGGCATTTTATACGAATAAAACTCAAGTTATAAATATGTTTCTATTAGTCTTTACAATGATTGGTGTAACATAAAATGGGATTATAGCATTGCCATATTAATGATATGCACTTTTATATATAGCATATATATAACATAGCACCTTTCTTATTATATCGATTAAACAACGTTTCTGTGCATCAATGTTTATTCTTCTGGCAGTTGGGTGTTAAGTTGCTATTTTCATTGATCCTTGCTGGCAAATTTAGAATAAAAGCATTCATAAAGTATAAATAATTATCAAGTTCTAGGTAGTTCACAATTCATTAGAGGCCAAATACTGTAAAATGAGACACTATTTCAAAAATGGCCCGTTGGGTACTCCTGACTCCGTTGCTGTACCTGGACAAAGAAGATGTAGATGAACTCTGTAGAAGCTCTTAAATAAGATAAGAATTTATATAGGGAAAACCAAGGAAACCAATTAGCGCCGTAAAAAATAAGCGAGGTTATACCCACACGGACAAAACAGAGGTCCTGAAATGCTGGAGAGAACACTTTCAGGAGTACCCAGCGATTTATTCTGTGAAATATCTATTCTTTTCAAATACCTATCTTGCTGGTATTTTCACAGAACAGAATAGATAAAATATTGCATTTGAAATATTTCGCATCTTCCTGGCATTTTATACGAATAAAATCCAAGTTATAAATATGTCTCTAATAGTCTAAAAAGTTGTTTATCGACAATAAAATAGAATAAAGCATAGTATAATTACTGTGATACACTTGTATATAATAGATGTACATAACAAAGTCCAAAAAGATACTTTTCCAAACTATGCGCAAATGAACACTTCTGTAAATCAATGTTTTTATTCTGCTGGCAAATGTGTGCTAAGTTGCTGGCACGATATTTTCTGTGTTCAAATTGAATATAAACAATTATGTTTTGCACTTAATCCTTGACTCAAACCTTTGAACAGAGTGTTCATGCTGTGTAATACATTTACTTGTTTTAGTCTTCTCACAAAGTAAATTTCCCCTTCCATATTTATTCTTGGTTATTAAAGTGCCAATCCTAATTTCAAAATTTCAGAAATTTGAGTTCAAATTAAGGCTTTGAAAATGAAATATAAAAGAGAACTTGTTTTTTAAGACGTTTTGTTAATAGGAGACAATATTAAGTATAAGTAGAATCTGATTATTATATTATAAAACAATATCACAGCTTGCTCGAATAAACCGCTGGCCGATGAAAGCACTTTTTAAGCCGCGTTCACGCGGACCAGGCCATAAAAAGCGCAAAACGTGGATTGTACCGCCACTTCTCCGTAATTGGTATAGTTAGTTGCTTATTCAATTATTTATTTATTTATTTGTTCTTTGATCCACATTAAAAATATATAATGATTTCCTCATTTTATGATTGCCAAAATATCTCGTCCTACACTTGATATTTTCACCCCAGGCCGTCATAGTACATTAGAAATTACAATAGAAACTGGTATAAATTATGTCGCATAAAGAATTTGACGTGTTTATTAACTGAAAGCGAGGTGTTGCACACTGTCCTTGGACAGTCTTGTTTTATACCAAATTCACTTGAAATTTATCGACTTAAAAAAAACATAACAAACTTTTTTGGCATGTTTCGGCTAAAAGCGACTTTATGCTGTAGGATGAAATACGCAAATTGCAATGTTTTCAAACTGAATAGAGTCCTTTTTCAATTAATGGACACTTTTTACGAAATTTTGACTTTGACTTTAAATAGATAAGTCATTTTTATATCAATCAATATGATTTTTGTCTTGGGGTAACTTGGTTATTTGACTTAAGTTAAAGCATTGCAGGTGAAACAAAATAAACTGTTTCAATAAACGGACACTTGTCGTAATGTTACTTAAAAAGAGCTAAAACGCCAAAATTTGTAGGTTTCATGTTTTTGGATATAGGTGAAAGGACGAATTAGTTTTATTTAGTTCTTATTTTTCACGCCAGAGTTTATAGAGTAAAGAATGAATAACTTTAACCCAGCACTTGAACATGGTCATTTATCTAGACTAGAAGTGACTAGAAAAAGTCTAGCGGTAAAAGGTTGATAATATGGTAATTAATATTGATCTATCTAAAGTACTGTTCCAAAACAGTGTCCCTGAACGGTTTCACATTGGTTAAATAGTAGGGTGTCCATTATCGAAATGGAAGTGTCCATTAATTGAGAAACGACTCTACTGCCATTTAAACCATGTCATGGCAGTGTCACATATCCTTATTATACGGACATGGGTAACATTATATTCCGTGCTCGAATAGGTTTCGCACGTTTTGCAAGCAATCCATATATTGTTGTGTTGATATATATTATTTACCATGTATGTCATTAGATCAATCATATATGATGTATTTTATTTTACTTTTCAACATGTTAATTCCCAAAATTACATTTAGTGATAAAATACACTTCACTTAATTCTAGTATAAACGGTTACATGAATAGCAACCGTCGATTGAGACAAGATATAAACATTCACATGAAATCAACTGCATTTATGTTTTATAGCAGAACAAATTTTAATTAATAGTTGATCGAAAGCAAATTAGTCTATTTAGTATCATAACGAGCATTTGAATTGGTATCTGCAGCATTGAATACACATAGTCTACATCTATACACGTAGATCTATAACACGATTGTTTCATTGTCACACCTTTCTCTCCTGTAGAACGATAAGGCCAGATGCCTCAGCCTTCTTCTCATCTTCAGGAACCTCAACTTTGCGAGCCATATTCTTGTAACATGCAACTAACAATCGACCATCAATATTGCTTATCTCCTCCGGTCCTGTACAGAGACTCACAAGGCTGCCAGTGGTCAAGAATGTGAGTAATCCAAGAGGAATGTACCACAGGAAGGAAATGCTGTAGATCCATATCAGAGCCCGGCTGTATCCGTTATCCACGTGGTCGTTGGTTTGCATAGTGCTTAGAGTTGCGTACATAGTGGAGTTTTCAAAGACAAGTTGACTTTCAATTGTTTCGTTCATAGAAAACGTCGTGGTGTATTCTCTGATGCGGGTTGTATTTAATTCAAAACTGTTGCTTATAGCAACGCAATTTTCCGTCGATGTCGGCAACATGGTTCTACTGAAAGTATCCACATAAAATTGCCCCAAACAAATCCACATGATCAATCCCAAACTACATATACTTCCGGCTAAAAGACCTTTCTTATTAAACCAGGGGCAAAAAAGACCTGCTGTAAATACGCCATAAACTGGAATCGCAACAACTGACAGTGATCTATTCAACTGAAAAATAGTGCCACCGAGATATTGCACAGTAACGGCGAAGCTGGTTGATGATATTCCTAAGAATAACACAATACATTTGCTTATATTTGTCGCCCTTTGCGTTGTCACATCGGGAAAGATAAGGCGACCAAAATCATCCCATAGGATCGCCGCGGAGGAATTTAAGAATGAAGACAAGGAACTCAGTGATGCGGCAACGACACTGGCGGAAAATAGTCCCGGCACACCTGGATAGTTGAGATTTTCCATAACGAAATGTGGAACTACGAGATTGGGACTTGAAATGACACCTTGCTTAAATGGATCACATTTGAGTCGTTCATAAAATGCAAAGAGCACTATTCCCATGACAACACACACAAAGGAGAAGGTAAACTCACCCAACGCAGATATAAACACAGTTTGTTTCGCTTTTGACATTGTTTTCATATTTGTAAAACGTTGAACGCTTGGCTGGGTAAATGAATAAGCACAACAATGGTTAACCGACAACCCGATTATAACAGTCCAAAACGGATATCGCAAGGTTGGATCAAACCGGAAGTCAAAGACATCTAAACGACCTCCATCACTTGCTAATTTCCAGACCTCGCCTAAACCACCAGTTTTAATTATCGCAATAATAAGAATCATTAAGACACCAGAAATCATGCAAATGCATAAAATTACATCTGTCCATATTACCGCCTTTATTCCTCCTAAAACAGTGAAAATAATCGCGACCACTGACGTCATTAATATAACGGTTGTCAAGGACCACTTAGCAACCACCACTATGACAACTGAAGAGGAATAAGTGACTATACCGAGATACAGAATAAACCGGATAACGAATAAAGCACTGCATGCGAGTTTCACGTATTTCGATTTCCAGCGAAGTTCGAGGTATCCGTTTATGCTTATTAATTTCAGAGGATAAATCACCGGTGCTACAACAAAAGCCACAAACAAAGCACCAATGACACTGAATATACTTATCAATAACTGCCCACCGTAAAAATATGATTCCACTGGTATTCCGACTAGAGTAACAGCGGATCTGTATGACACAATGTATGATAAGATGGTCGGTATGAAGCTCAATCTCCGATTTCCGGCAAAATATTCCGCTATGGTTCGCTGGCGTTTTCCCGTAAGAGCAAAGTAAAAGCCTATGCCCAAAGTTGCAAAAAAGATGGCCGCAAAAACTAAATAGTCACTCCAGTGAAATACCTTGCCGCTATCCATTTTGTTAATTATGGACTAGCTAGCTCAAATGGTGTTTTGTTTGAATTTTCTTTAAATCAATCAATGAAGGATTTCCATGAACTATTCCCCTTAAAATATTTATTTCATATTTATTATGCATGATGCATAGAAGTTTCTTTAGTCAAATCATACTTGAGATTGAATCTACTGTAATTGAAATTATATACATTTTTACAAGCAAAAAACATACAACTCTATCTCTTGTCACGCGATTGTAAACAAGAAAGTAGTTAGGTTATTTTAAAAGAAAGAGATAACCTGAAAAATTAACGGATCCATACAAAACTTAACTATCAACCAAAATCGAAATTAACAACCTTAATTAAATACCCATTTTGCATCTGATTAATGACCAAATTGATATTTCGTGGTTTCGGTATATTAGAATTAAAACCGAAATATAACAACTTACAAGCAAAATTAAGTTTAAATAGGATAAAACAATTCTAACTTCATTGGACAACACTTTGAGATTTATTTTTAAATGTAGAAAATGCAAATAATATATTACTAGAATCTATAGGGATAAAACTTCTATGTCTGACGTTTTGATTTATAGCATTTTTTGTTTAGTTTCTATCACAATAAAACAAAATTTGTCTGAAAATATAGTTTACAAATGCAATTATTATTGTGCAGTAAACAGTTACATGTGAAATTGATTTTCAAAGGAATTATGTTGTGTCATGATTCATGTATTATTTCAACATGTAGATTTTATCCGTGGTTTACACTTACAATTAAATGCGTTTTTTTTTAGCAAAGCAACACGTGCATTACGTTAACTATTTCAACTTTACAATTATTGCTAGGTCATCTTAACTTTAAGTATGCAATTTGATATGTACATGTATTATAGAATAAATATGCGCAAATACCTCATGAAATATTCACTAAAAGCTGCTATTTAAAAGAATCATAAATAGTATAGAACGTCTTTAATCTCTGGATAGTTGTTTGGCGATGTAGTTGCATTAATTATATGTAAGACTAAATGTCAAATCTCATTACTGCAATGCCTTAGAAAATTATTAGAAAATTTGCATGTATATTTCTTCATAACTTTGCAATAATCAGAAACAATGTGTATACTCATGTGCAAAGGATATCTATCAGATTCCGTTAACGACATTTTCCTAACATTTAAACGGAATTGTCAAATAGTCAGATAACAATAAACAACAATGCAATTTGCTATAAAAAATATAATTTAAAAAAATAACAAATTCATTTCGAACTTTGTTTTACTTATAGTGATGTATCTCACTTCTTTTAAATTGTTTCAAATATTTAACTTTCTTAAATAAAAATAACAATACACTGGCGTAAATTTATTTTTCATGACAAGCACGTTAAAAAATAATTATATGCAAAGGTTCATGTTGCCTTTCAAAAGTAGAAACATGAAGCGATGATGTATGTTGTTGAAATAGGGTATTAATGCATTGTTGTCCTTATCATTATATTTTTTATATAAAACATTGATACAAAAATATACGAGAAACTTTTAATTTTAGTTATATAATAACACCATAAAACAATCAGAATATAGCTTTTTACAGTAATTAAAAATCTAACATTAGATTAAATGCTAACCAAACAAAATTTTCGATAACAGTCCACATTGATTACTAATGATGAGAAAATATAATCTAAAAATATTTTTTGTCTCGCTTGAATTTTAAAAAATAGCTTTTTTACAGTAATTAGAAATCTAACATTAGATTAAATACTAACCAAACAAACTTTTCGATAACAGTCCACATTGATTACTAATGATGAGAAAATATAATCTAAAAATGGTTTTTGTCTCGCTTGAATTTCACAAAATAGTTTTTTACGGTAATTAGAAATCTAACATTAGATTAAATGCTAACCAAACAACATTTTCGATAACAGTCCACATCGATTACTAATGATAAGATAATATAAACTAAAAATAGGTTTTGTCTCGCTTGAATTTCACAAAATAGTTCTCTCTTCCAGTTTAATAAGCCCACATGCTTCGGGTTTCTCCGGCGAGCCCTTGTTCATTCCCAAATTTCCTCGCGCTGTATCCCTATACCAGCTGACAAGCAATCGTTCATCAATGTTTTCCATTTTCTCTCTTCCGGTGCATACACTAACGGCACTTCCTGTTAACAAAAATACCGTTAATCCGATAGTGGTATACCACAAAAACGAAATGCTATATATCCTTACTAGCATCTGGCTGAAACCCGATTCATTCTCATTGTCAGTATTTATATCATTTGTGGATCCCGCCGTTGTGTATGCGGAGTAGTTTGGATCCATCCTTGCGTTATCAGATATGTAACCAGTTGTCTCCTGATATTCCGTTTGAAAATCAAGTGTTCTAACACTGCTATTTTTATCAGCAATACATCTATCTGAAGACGTTGATAGCATGGTTCGTGTGAAGGTATCGGCATAAAATTGTCCACAGCAAATCCACATGACCACGCCAAAGCCACACATACTTCCGACGAGAAGACCTTTCTTATTGAACCACGGACAAAATAAACCAGCGATGAATATACCGAACACCGGTATCATAACGACCCCTAGAGATCGAAACATCTGCAAAATAGTTCCACCTAAATACTGCACTATTATACTGAAACCGGTTGTCAATATTCCCAAAATCAACACAATACATTTGCTTATGGTTGTCGCCCTTTGTGTTGAAACTTCTAGAAATAAATTGCGTCCGAAATCATCCCATAGAATGGCGGCGGATGAATTTAGATATGAAGACAAAGTACTCACAGTGGCCGCAATGACACTGGCTGAGAAAAAGCCAAGGGCGCCAGGAAAATTCAAATTCTCCAACACAAAATGAGGAACCAGTAAATTAGGGCTTGCGATGGCTCCCTGTTTCAAGGGGTCACACTGAATGCTCGCATAATATGCATACAGAACGATCCCTACGATAAGACAAAGTGCAAAGAATAGAAACTCGCCAAGAGCAGAGAAAAGCATGGTTTGTTTCGCTTTTGTTAATGTTTTCACATTTGAGTACCGTTGAACACTTGGCTGTAGAAAAGAATGCCAGCAAAATAAATCGATCGATTGACCGATGATGACGGTCCAAAACGGATATCGCAGTGTTGGATCGAACCGGAAATCGAATATATTCAAGCGACCGCCGTCCCGAGCTAAATTCCAAGTATCTGCAAACCCGCCCGTTTTCACGATCGCGATTCCCAAAATCATAAACACCCCAGAAAACATACATACGCATAGAATCACATCCGTCCAAATGACCGCTTTTAACCCGCCGATCATAGTGAATACAATACCTACGCCTGACGTCACTAAGATGATGGTTGTCAAGTGCCACTTAGCAACCACGGCGATGACAACGGATGACGAATACGTCGCGATGCCTAGATACAGAATCGAGCGAATAACAACTAACGCACTGCATGTGAGTTTAACCCATTTCGATTTCCAGCGTAGCTCCAGATATCCGTTTATACTCAGCAGTTGCAATGGATAGATAACAGGTACTACGAAAGTCAAGGAAAACACAACACCCATAAGTGCTAAAACCGCAATCAAAAACTGTCCTCCGTAAAAATACGATTCAACCGGTAACCCGACAATCGAAACTGCTGATCGGTATGACACGATGTACGATAAAATAGTGGGTATCAAACTCAATTTCCGGTTGCCGGTGAAGTATTCCGCTATGGTCCGCTGGCGTTTTCCGGTAAAAGCGAAATAGAGACCGATGATTATGGTGGTTGAGAGAATGGCGATGAATATCAAGTAGTCCAACCAGTGGAGTCTGTTTGAAGTATCCATAATGTGTTTGTGAGTTTTTTTCTTTATATTTTAAATTCAATAGAAATATTTAGAATTTTTGATAATAGTCAAATTTAAAACAAATCACAAAAAAAATGTTTTAATCCATTAAGGTTTGTTTTGAAAATATTTATATATTTTAATACAAAAGTGCGATAAAAAAATCAAAACTTTAATTTGATATCTTTAGTAATCTATCTGTATATGTATCTGCCATTGAGTTTGAGACTTCAAATCAAAGTTCAAATTACCAAAAACAACTGAATTACTTTGTTCAAAGTTAATCTTCGAAATGGAATAGAAGGGATTCATGCAAGACGGGTATACGTTTTTTAGAGCATATATTCTTTCTGAGTATATTTCGATTCGCTTGAAGCAATGTTTTTATACATTCTTAATCTAATATTCAAAGGGATTATGAGCAATTTGAAATTAACATATTACACGCAAGAAACATCTTAATTCATACATACCTACGTTTTGTTTTTTGAATGGGTTTTGATAAAATGTTTATTTCCAAACCCACCTAAAGGAAACAACTGTAGTTCTAAATGTAACATGGGCATTCAGAACACATTGGTGATATCATCTATCATCTTAATGATTTACATTTAAATGCAAATGTTCATGACCACAAGGCTCCCCATATATAAATGTGCTTCAGCATCAAAACAAAGCTACCTTGATTAAAAATTTTATATGATACGTATATCGTCGCGTCTAAATAAATGAAGACATGACGTCATCGCAACGCAAAAACGGCGTATAAAAAAACAACTCTGGATATATTGATAAAGTAAACGACTATAGCATCTTCAATATATGCACCAAAGAATTTTTACAAGATGGCAAAAGAAAGAAAACCAAATAAGTTTATTGTATTATTATAATGAATATTCCTTATTTCAGTGCGACGAAAACGTATTTCTGATTATAAATGGCCTTATAAAAAAGATTTCCAAATACCATCTATGTTTTCTGCGCAACAGAAAACCATAAACCTTATGTAAAATGATTAGTTACAATGTCAAAAGATATCAGATGACCATTGTTCGCATAATTTTGTTCTTTTCGCTTCGCATGATGAAGTTACGTTATTGTATATTTGATAGTTATGTCATAGTTTTGCATAATAATCAACGGGAGGCGATATAATCTATGTATTATTCATAGGGGTATAGTGCATGATATATTCATTACATGCCGAAAACATTATTTTTTAAAGAAACATAAAAAAGGGCACCCCACGACCCATTTTTCAAAAAGTGGTTAAATCCAATTAAAACAACTTTTTGAAGACGAACAACAGCAAAATACTCTTTTTTGGACATAATTGTTCTGCAAAAAGGTTTTCCTTTTTTCCAAGCCAGCTGAGCTATTTCTCCTTTTCAAGCCAGCTTGGAGCAGAAAAGGAACACCTATTGCAAAAATTAAATTGTTGAATATAACTAAATCACCTATTTTGAAAAACGAATAACTGGTTATAAGACAATTGCGAGCAATTACATTTAATTTGCAATAAATTATTTTCATAAATTATCAAAAATAAAGAGATAATTTTGAGGAAAATATTTCAGAGGAGGCTTTTCAATTCGATACGATTCCATCCTCCAGCTTTCCGAAATTGGATACTTTTGTGAATTTAAGCGAAGAAAGTGTTAAGAAAATCATCATGAAAACCAAATCAAAATCGTGTGAACTTGATCCGCTTCCAACGGCTTTACTTAAGCTATGCATAAACGAACTGTGCCCTGTTATTACAAGCATAGTGAATGCTTCCTTAAACAGTAGGACAATGCCGAACATTTTGAAAAAAGCAATAGTTCGTCCTTTGATAAAAAAACCATCTCTCGATCCTATTTTGAAGAACTATAGACCGGTTTCAAACCTGGCTTACATCTCTAAAGTGATTGAGGAGGCAGTCGAACAGCAAATAGCCCAACATA
>LQRL01175989.1:0-11541 GCA_001703475.1 Hydroides elegans
AAATCCTGACTGATCGTTATTTATAACATTTGGGAGCGTTTTTTCAATGCGTTTAGCTAGAGTTTTAGTAAGGATCTTATAGTCTACATTAAGAAGCGAATTGCACTAGTGTACACACAGCTGTACACACTGCCCCAGTGGGTTCTAGGACAAAAGCCCCGAAGGACGAAAGCCCCGAAGGACAAAAGCCCTAGTGTAGACACTGCCCCAGTGTACTCACTGTCCGAGTGTACACTTTGCCCAAATATTCTCACTGCGAGCATGTATACACTACCCTAGTATACACTCTGTCCAGTGTACATGCTGCCCTACTGAACACACTGCCCCAGTGTACACAATGCCCAGTGTACATGCTGCCCCACTGTACACACTGCCCCACTGTACACCGCCCCAGTGTACACATTGCCCTAGTTTACACACTGCCGCAGTGTACACACTGCCCACATGTACACACTGCATTAGAGTGCATACTCTCCTTATGTGCACACTGCCCCAGCGTACAGACTGCCCCAGTGTATACACTGCACAAGCGTGCACACTGCCCAGTGTAGACACTGCCCCAGTGTACTCACTGCCCAAGTGTACAAATGGCCCAAATGTACACGCTGTGAATATGTATACACTGCCCTAGTATACACACTGCCCCAGTGTACACACTGCACCAGTATATACAGTGGAAAGGCCACATTTCGTATCTACCGCCCCAGTGTACACCCCAACCTGGTATAAACAATGGATAGGTCACACATCATATCTACCCCCTAGCATATATACTATCCAAGTGTACGCACTGCCCGAGTGTAAACACAACCCGAGTGTACACGCTGCCCAAATGTACACACTTTTCCAATGTACACAGCCCCAATGTTCACACTGCCCAAAGTGTACACACTGCCCCAAAGTGCACACTGTCCCACTGCACACACTGTCCCAGTGTCAACATTGCCCATGTGAACACATTGTACAAGTGTACACACAGCCCTATAATGCACACTGTCCTTGTGTACACACATCCCTAAAGTGCACCCTGTCCTTGATAAAACACTACCCAAATGTTCGCACTGCTCCAGTGTACACACTGCACCAATGTACACACTACCCCTGCATATTCTGCCCCAGTGTACACACTGCTTAAATGTACACACTGTCCTAATGTTCGTACTGCCCCAGTGTACTCACTGCCCAAGTGTACACTCTGCCCAAATTTACACACTGCTCCCAGTGTACACACTGGTCCAGTGTACACACTGTATCAGTATACTCAGTGGAAAGGTCACATATCGTATCTACCGCCCCTGTGTACACACTAACCCGGTATAAACAATAGATAAGCCACACATCATATCTACCTCCCTAGCATACATTCTAACCAAGTGTACAAGTGAAAAGGTGTCTGTTGGGGTTAGTGTTTGATCTAGTACGCTCAGTTCTTTGATAAAGAATTCTGGGAAAACGCTGAACAGTGTTGGGGAAATGAGACAGCCTTGTCTTAGACCAACGTGAGCTTCGAACCACTCAATTATTCCCATTTATGGTGTCTATAGAAGACACGGGTTATATGCCAGATGACATGAAAAAATCTACATTCATCCCTTTACCTAAGAAGCCAAAAGCTTCGAACCACTCAATTATTCCCATTTATGGTGTCTATAGAAGACACGGGTTATATGCCAGATGACATGAAAAAATCTACATTCATCCCTTTACCTAAGAAGCCAAAAGCCGTCAACTGTACCGACTTCAGAACCATCAGTCTCATGAGCCATGTGACCAAAATACTGCTAAAGATAATTCTGTATCGAAACAGCGCAGCGATAGACCGAGAAATAGGCGAAAATCAGAGTGGATTTAGAAGAGGAAAGGGCACCCGCGAAGGTATATTTAATCTAAGAACAATAAGTGAAATGTATCTGGAAAAGTAGAAAGATCTATGCATATGTTTCATAGACTATGAGAAGGCTTTCGACAGAGTCAACCACGAGAAGCTAATAGAAAACTAAAGCTAGCAGGGCTCGACGGGAAAGATGTACGAATAATAGGAATAATAGCCAGGCTATATTGGGACCAGGCAGCAGTTGTACGCACCGAGCGGGGTAACTCAGTAGGAATCCAAATAAGAAGAGGGACAAGACAGGGATTTGTGCTAACACCGTATCTCTTCAATCTCTTTACTGAGCTCATTTTCAGAGTGATTGAAATTGAAGATGAGGGAGTTTCGGTCGGTGGTTACAGAATTAGCAACTTGAGGTATGCGGACGACACAGCAATTACCGCAGAAAATGAAAACAAATTACAAACATTAGCTGAAAGAGTAAATGAAGAATGTAATCACTTTGGCATGAAAATGAACATCAAAATGACAGAAACAATAGTGATAAGCAAGGAAAAGGAAATACCCAATGTGAAGATCAAATTGGACTGACACGAGGTTGAGCAGGTAAGAAAATGTATGCATCTAGGCGAATTGATAACATAAAATGACAAATGCGAAGTCCGCAGAAGAATCAAAATTGCAAGGAAAATATTTCACCAAAATGCGGACGGTACTGACGAACCCCAAACCCTCAATAACATCTAGAATACGGTTCATTAAGTGCTATGTCTGGTCAACACTGCTGTATGGGGTTGAGACATGGACCCTCAGCAAAATATCGCAGCAGCGCCTGAAGCCTTCGAAATGTGGACATTGAGGCGAATGCTAAGAATAAGCTGGACAAGACGTGTCACAAACGAGGAAGTGTTACAATTTGCAGGAACAAGCAGGTCATTGCTCGAGACCGTTCGAATTAGAAAGCTATCGTTTTTCGGGCACATCATGAGGCACGATTCGCTACAGCGCGACCTGATCGAGGGCATTGTGGAGGGCAAACGAGGGAGAGGCCGTCCAAGATTGCAGTGAAGTGACAACATCACCCAATGGACTGGTCTCAACTTGGTGGACGCCAAGAGAGCCACTCAAGACAGGAGAAGATGGAGATCCATGGCAGGCAACGTCAGTCGACACGCCACGCGGTAAGGTAATGTAGATAACCAAATCTTGTTTTGTCGCATTTGGATGATCCATTTTTTGGGTGACCTGCCTCGCGGTCTTGGATTTGAGAAATCTTCTCGGTAGGCTTTGGCGACAAAGATTTCAGGGGGCGTCTTGTGACGTGGCCAAATCATCTCAGCCGTTTTTGCTTTACCACTTCAGTGATTGTGAAGGGAGTTACGGATGTACTAGTTTCTCAGCCTTTCTCTGTGCATCACCCTTAGGATGGCTCTTAGTCAGCGCATTTTGAAAACCTCGAGTCTGCGCGTTTCGCCCGATCTGAGGGTCTATGTTTCGGATGCGTATGTAGCTATGGGCACTATAAGGGCAGTTTATAGGCGTATCTTTAGGGTATTGCTTTTTTCCAAATGGACTCTCTCAGTCGGTCGAATGCCGTCGACGCGAGACCTATACGCCTCATTACATCTTTAGTGCTATAAGGAACTACGCTTCCAAGGAATACAAATTCTCCTACGTGCTCTACTTCATCCCCGTTGATGATTACTCTCTGGTTGCTCGGGGAGATAATTTTACATTTGGCGCCGTTTATGTACATTCCCCAGTTAATAGCATGCATTTTCGAGCTGTGAGGTTGACAGTTTCTGATAGGAGTCATTACACATTATAGGAAACTATTAAATAGAGTGGGTGCTAGCAGGCATCCCTGTCTTAGGCTGATCTTCACTGCAAACCACTCAGATAACTGTCCATCGATGACTACGGCGCACTCTGTCTCATTGTATAGGGTCTCTATAATTTCGCGGTCTAAACCGATTGCGATCATGATTTTCTACAGGGCCTTCCTCCGTACCATATCGAAGGCAGCCTTGAAGTCAACCAGTTGCCTCTTCCGTCTTCACCGTCATATGATTGAGCAGGATTCTGCTAAATACCTTTCCTGGGATAAAAAGGAGCGAGATGGCTCTGTAATTGCCCGGATTGAGCTCATCGCCTTTCTTATGTATGGGGTGACTAGCATACGTGCCTAGACTTTCGGAGTCTTCTCATGCAACCAGATAGCATTGTAGAGTTTATGAAACATTTCTGTCATCGACTTTCCAACCGATTTGAGTACCTCTGATGTGAAACTATCGATGCTGGGAGCCTTCCGATTCTTCATTTTCCTGACAGCCTGACAGCCTGCTCAATTTCCTCTAGGAAAATGGGCGGGAGGTCGTCTGCTTCCTCTTGGGGCCGGGTATTTCGTCTATTGCGGTTGGCTGATGGGAATAAAGCGGTATTGAGGTGAGTGCTAAAGTGTTCTTCCCTGCATTTCAGAACATCTGTTTTGTCTGTGTGGGTGATTCCTTGTTTGTCTTTAACGGCGCTCATTGGTTTCCTCGGTTTTCCCTCAAGTTCTTTAACTCTTCGGAAGAGGTTGCTGTTGTTGAGGTTATGGTCTAGCTCTAGTTATTTGATTTTGCATGCTAATGACTTTTGCTTTTGGGCTTTCACCGATGCTTTTACTACTTAATTTGCTGCTTTGTAAAGGGTTTTTTTCTTTGCGCTGAGACGGTTGGATACCATTTCAGTCCTGACACGACGTGTTTGTTCACAGTCCTCCTCTATACTCCGTGGCAGGTCCTCTACTTCTTTTCTTCTTTTAAAGCCGACCGTTCTCGCTGCAGTGCTGTTTGTTGCCGCTTTGAAGCCGTCATACATGGTTTCTACATCTTTGGGTCCAGGTCGAGCAGCGGAGCGAACGCTCCTCCTAGCTTCACTTTGAAGTGATTGACTATAGTAAGATTTTTCAATTGAATGGTTTGTCAGCCAGTGAATATTTTATATTTTTTGCACATTGGCTCACCTTTTTAACTGCAAAATACCAAACACATTGCGAAATACCTGAAAGTGTTTATACATGTTACCTGTGCTGATCATAACACACGACAGACGTTCATAGAATTCTATAGAAACGATACACATAGAAATGTACCACTTACAGTATAGGGAGTAGGGAGTTGTAGTACATTAAGATTAGTTTGCGTGCCATGCAATGTAGTTGCATGTAGATGTAGATCACCGCTTTTAACTCTGCTTGTAGATGTAGTTTGATAGTAACTTATTAATCATACTGGTCAACACCTATTCCTACGATGAGCCTAACCTGGATTGGCTTATCTACTTCTCGCCCAGTGGCCCCTAGAAGGGTGTTGGATCACCCGGTCATACCCCGGTACACTGTCTTGGCTGACAGATTGAACTGGGCGAGGGATCGAGTAGCTAGAAAGCTGTTTTAGCTAGACATGATCTCTTAGGATGTCCCTTAGCAAGTGTCCAAGTACAATAAACGCTTAATCACCTACCATGACAGCACACCACAGAAAAATGCCCTCAGTCTCGGGCAAAGAGGGTGCTAAGAATTTCCCTGTTATTTTAAAAGTGTAGTGGGAAGCGATGTTCTTGGGCTTGCCACGTGGAATGTGAGAACCCTGAATACGGATGGAAACCTAGAAATTCTACTTAATGAAATATCCCGATTCAAAATTGACCTATTAGGCGTTTTGGCAACTCACTGGAATAATACCCTAACAGAAGCATTCGAACAAGACAACTTCACTATTATCCAGTCATCCAGGAAAGATGGCATAAAGCGACAAGGCGTCGCAATAATATTCGAAAAGCAGCTCTTAAAACTGATGCTGTCGTAAGAATGTCACAGCAAACGTCTCCTTAGTGCCACCTTTGACACGGTCGAAGGCCCCATAACGATATCCCAGGTTTATGCGCCAGACTCTAGCTATAGCGAAGATGTCGTAGAGACATTATAGGATATGCTCCATAGCAAAATATATGACATCCCAAAAAATCGAACCTACATGGTCATGGGAGATTTCAAAGTCAAAGTAGGAAGCTGCCAAGAGCAGGTGTGGCCAGAGGCTTTTGGCCGCTCCCGATATCTCTTCTGAAAGTTAATGTTAATGTTAATGTTAATATGATTTTAAGTGCCACATCTATGATGAAAATATTCTGCAACACTTTTTCCATAGATATAAAGCTGACTAAAACACACTTTATTCCTTAATTCCTTAATTCTTTATTCGCTTAAATGCATGTAGCGCAGGGGTATAATATATTACTTATATTCATTGGATCATGGGTTCAAATTCCAGTCTGTAGCGCTATTCCTAATAATGTTGTTTAATAATGAAAACAATATTTCAATGATTGTTATTTATATGCAGATGTTTAAGACATGGATATCATATGACTCTTATACTGGCGGATACTTTAACACATTTCTGTTAAACTTAATCAAAGTAATAAACACGTTTGCTAGTACTTAAAGAGAAAAAATCTAATATCAAAATCTATGAACTAAATCTGGGCCATTGTCCTTTAAAATTTGGTTTGATTAAGAATTATCAATCTAGATTCAATGGACCGTTGTCATAAATGCCCTTTTTCTGAGCTTTTGACCGACGGAATAAAAACCAAGTTGGATAACTTTCTCATATTTTATTGATATAAATTAATCAACAACATATATACATGTATACGATTGATAGAACCCTAAGAATCCCCGCAAATATTGCTCTGTCAAGAAACAGCTGAGAAGTACTGCCCAATACTGCCCTTGTAGTGTGCATCTGCCCTCGTGGTACAATATCTTGTTTGAGAGTCCGAAAAAGACGCCGCTATATTCAATCTGCTTTATTATTTCCAATATCTCGGGCAGTGTGTACACTGGGGCAGTGTGTACACTGGGACAGTGTGTACACTGGGACAGTGTGTACACTCGGACAGTGTGTACACTCGGGCAGTGTGTAGACTGGGGTAGTGTGTACACTGGGCAGTGTGTACACTGGGGCAGTGTGTACACTGGGGCAGTGTGTACACTGGGACAGTGTGTATACTGGGGCAGTGTGTACACTAGTGCAGTGTGTACACTGGGGCAGTGTGTACAATGGGTCAGTGTGTACACTGGGGCAGTGTGTACACTGGGGCAGTATGTACACTGGGCAGTGTGTATACGGGGCAGTGTGTACACTGGAGCAGTGTGTACACTGGGGCAGTGTGTACACTGGGGCAGTGTGTACACTTGGGCAGTGTGTACACTGGGGCAGTGTGTATACTGGGGCAGTGTGTACACTAGTGCAGTGTGTACACCAGGGCAGTGAGTACACTGGGACAGTGTGTACGCTGGGGCAGTGTGTACACTGGGGCAGTGTGTACACTGGGGCAGTGTGTACACTAGTGCAGTGTGTACACTAGGGCCATGTGTACACTGGGGCAGTGAGTACACTGGGGCAGTGTGTACCCTAGGGCAGTGTGTACACTGGGGCAGTGTGTACACTGGGGCAGTGTGTACATTGGGGCAGTGTGTACACTAGTGAAGTGTGTACACTAGGGCCATGTGTACACTGGGGCAGTGTGTACACTGGGGCAGTGTGTACACTGGGGCAGTGTGTACACTGGGGCAGTGTGTACACTGGGGTAGTGTGTACACTGGGGCAGTGTGTACCCCGGGGCAGTGTACACATTGGAACAGTGTGTACACTGTGGCAGTGTACATTTTAGGTGCATTTTAACAAAAGTTATATAAAGCGGTTCAATGTAAACGTTTCCCTTATTTTAGTTAAAGTCAAATATATAAATCAAGTCATACATTTTGATTAATTCAATGAGAATAATCAACAAAAATTAATGCAAATTTCATAAAGAAATAATCAAGTGAAACATGCACGACGATTAAAAGAATATTTGATTTCAGCTGATTCGAGGTAAATGAATAGTCAGGGGTAAACTTTGACCCAAAGTGAAAGGTCTTACACGTCGGTCAACCATATTTGCAGAGTCTTAGCTATTTGTGATCGAAAACAATATGTATGTTTATCGTGAAGCGAGCGCCGAAGGCGCGAGCGAAATTTATTTATTTAAAAAAAAAAACAATAATGTAGGGATACGGTCGTGCAAGACACTATAGTCCGAGTGAAAACGTACAACCACAACGGTCGTCGCTGTAACCAGAGACATAGTTCAGACATCCTTTATGAATTTTCAAACAAAAACGATTCTAGTATATCTTGCATTGTACATAAGGGTCTGACATAAACAAATAATTTATAATTCATGGCAATATTTGATGCCCTGGTCTGATTTTTTGGGAGCCATCGGGCGCCACTTTTAACATTTAGGGAGCTAATGGCGCCTGGCGCCCTCCCAGAAAAGTCCCTGATTCAGGACACTGTTATTTAAGAAATAACATATTATTTAATGAATAAGCAATAAAACTTCAGTAATTGCACCTTATTTGCCATAATAATAATAATTATTATTATTATTATGTCTTAGAATATAAACAAATGTTTATTTAACTTATGAATAATAAATGAATTAAAATTAAAATCTGATTGGTGAAAAAAAACATAAATAAATATGCAATTAATACAATTGATAGATGATACAACTTTGGAATAATGTTTTTGTGGTGTATTAAGGCGAAAAATCATATGTGTACACTGGGGCAGTGTGTACTCTGGGGCAGTGTGCGACAACAACCATTACTGCAAATGTAAGCAACCTATCCATTTTCCCCGAATTACCATTGATGTTCCTTCAATTGAAACCTTTAAAAATTATAGATATTTTCGATTTCATAATCAAAAGTAAGTTTTGAAAATATCCACCTTCATTCATTGCATATTTTCGGGCATGCTCTGTTTTATGATACGGTATGAAATCTTGATTTATATAACCCTATAAATACTTTATTAAAAGTGATAAAAGATGGTATACATGTTTATCAATATTTATCTAAAAAATGCATATTAAGATGTACTTATGTTTATGAACGTCGATTAGGATAAAACATATAACATCGATGTTATATTCTTATATTTCTATATAAAAACGCGTGGTTATCTGATTTGGCAATACGAATAGCGTCTTGGGTGTGTTAATCAAAAACGAAAGCTCTGCTAAAACATTACTCTTTTGTGGAAATCCCGCAACGTTGCTACAGCAAATATTAAGGTACATTACCCGATTGATTATATAACTATGCTTACAATTATATCATATCATATTAAGTTCGATTCTCTAAGTTCTAAGGCAATCATAAAGTTAATTTAAATTTTTTAAAATAATAAAATAGTAGAGAAAATGGCATATGAGAAAATAAGACCAAGTGAAATACGTTTCAGTCAAATTCATTATAGGGATAGATTTATGGACGGAAACATGGTAACTGATACGTTTGAAAAGCTGCTTAACCACGAATTAAAGGTAAGCTCATTATTGTTTTGACAAAATATATTTTTGTTTAAAAAAAAAGGTTAAGGTTTATATGTATGTAGCTTTACATGTATTCTGTATTTTCCTAGGTAGTCTAAGTGATTGGGAATAACTTTTCCACATATTTTATAAAAACAAGACGCGGGTATATAGTTAACGCTCAGTTTCCGTGTTTCACTGCTGTCTGTGAGTGTGAATAAAATCTATAACTCTTATAAATGCTTTAAATGTAAAAAAAATAGTGCAGTTTTGATAACTTATATTTAAATTTGGTGATGACGTCGTAATTAGGGCCTTGCCACATTGAAAGTTTGTTATTGCCTTTTCCTTACAAACCCCGGTTTCCAATTCATTTCCTATGGGGAACCAAAAAATCCGACTTGCTTTAAAAACGAGTTTTTTTATTGATTTTCAGTTTTCCATAAGGAATACATGGTTTGTTAATACATGGTTTATTATGATAAAATCAAGAAAACGCTTTTAATATGGCTAGGCCCTTATGTCATCAATTCAAATGCATTACAGTCATTATCATTTCGCTTAATTTTTAGCTCTCAGATATACCGAAAATCCACGTTAGACAGCACGACGAAGATGACGAATTGAAGGACAAATACTTCTGTGTCGAGGGTCACAGGAGACTGGCGATGTTCAAGGTATTGCGCTCATGACGAATAAAAAGAAAATTTAGAAACTATTAAAGCGCGTTTTACAAAAAAAACATTGTCGCTGCATCAGAAGTATATACAGACTGTTCTTAATAAAAACAGATGAACGTACATGCCGAAAATGAAAACAATTGAGTAAAACTTGTCTTCAAAATACACTTTACTTTAATATCAAAAAGAAATCATTTTGAGAATTTCAAATTAAATGAAAAGGTTAATGTGAGAATAACCAATGATATATTTTTTATCGAATATTTTATCTATGGCAGTTCATTTCTTTATTCAGACATACACTTGAAATCTCGTTTCAGAAGTTGGAAGCAGCTGGAAAACTCGGCACGATCGAAGTTTATATGATGAGTCCTGGAAATGTTCGACTTTCAGGCAAATTTACTACAAAGAACGATGGCGTCGACATTGAGTGCTGGAACAATTCGAAAATTGATGATGAATTTCGCGATATTCTGAGGCGACATAGATATTCTGGAACAGTGTGGGAATAGATATTAAGGCTGAATCAACTTTTTATTTATTTGCTTTGTCTGTTAGAATTTCAAACAGTGAAGCTTCAAAAATATTTTTAGATTGATAAGGATTCACAAAATATGATTCAAATGTTACATAAACAGCATGTGATTATAGTCAATGCGTTGTTTATTTTGTGTTTTGCTACTATTTTATTCCGAACCGAAGTATTTTGAGTTAGTTATATGTCTAATCATATAGACAAGTTGTTATCTACAGTTTTTTTTATCAAATTAGTTATGCATTTATTTATCTGTGATAATTAGAATAGAATATAGATAATCAATGAGAGCATTTTTTTAATTATAGTTTTTTGTTGTGTGTGATTAGTATTAGAAAATTTTCATATAGACATGTATGTAACTTAAAACAAAATGTGAACAATACTTTTGGCCAACTGAAAACAAATATTTAACGATAAAAAATGCATAGGTTATTGCAGATTTTGTCTTAAGGCAGCGTTCACGCAAACAAAAATTCACGTAAATAGAAGGACGAAAGCTGAAGGCTCGTAAGCCACATTTGTATGAACGAACACAAAGCAATGTATCCCTTTTGTTTTTGCAAAAAAAAATATTTTTTGTTGCATCTTTTACTAATCCTTGTGCGTGAATGCGGCTAAACGCATTTAATCAAGTGCATTTTTAAGGGTCACCAATGAATAACAAGTATTTTTAGTATTTTTTTTTTCTTGTGTAATTTTCTGTGATATTCATTTAGTTTATTTTTATAATCAAATTGTTATTATACGCATGAATGAAAATTGGCAATAGATTTATTATTTGTTTTGCTTTAATTATCAATAAATATTTAAGACATATTTAAGAATGACAACATGGATGTTATATGCATGTATGTTAAAAGGTTTTATTTATACAGAAAAATGTATTCAATACACTCCCATCAAAAATAAATGCAAATGTTTTAGTGTTTATTAATAGTCTATGCACACATAAAAAGAAGTTTTATCAAACAAATATAGAACTCTAAAAACTACCTGTTAGTTTTATATGTTTATCTAAAGATTATATTCTAATAGAAATCCGACCAAGTATCGTGCTTTATCCCTCGGATGAAGAA
>LQRL01175991.1:9012-35820 GCA_001703475.1 Hydroides elegans
TTTTTTACAAATAAAATGCGCCATCAATTCTGTCCAATATATTAGAAAATTAAATCGTTTCCTTTTTCAGAAAAATACATGTATCTGTCGACCTCGCATTTAGTCGTTATCTTACATTTATTCTTCAGATGGCAGCACTGGCATTCAGATTCAGAACGGAGCGTTGCAGGTGCTCGAGAGCCAAGCGATCCAGATTGATGCACAACAACTCGTTTCTGGTAAGGGCGGCTCTCTCAATAAATCGTGTCTCTATCACTCACTCTCTCTCTCTCTCTCTCTCCTTTTATCTCTTTATCTCTGTATCTTCCCCTTCCCCTTCCCCTCTCTCTATATCGTTCTCTCTCTCTCTCTCGCTCTCTCTCTAGTCCTAACTATAATCGTTATTGCCTCCCTCAGTCCTTTTACATATTTCTATCACTCACCAGCATATTAAGAAAAAATCAACATCACTTAAAGGTAGGGTCAGTATTAACAGTAGACCAGGTTATTGTGGTATTGCTAAGAATATAAGACATCAATGACACTTTTATATTGAAAATAGGAAATAAAATCCAAAACCCCAATGTTTTAATTAGGGTATTCATTGATTGCAAAAGGCAATATATGTATAATAGGGGAAAGTGAACCGGAAGTTATCGGTAAATTTTCAAAGTCCATCAGCAGTCCGCACGTCCAACAGTCCAAAAGCTGAAACTAAACCTCACGCCGTAAAAGGGTACATGAACCAATCGGAAAAATGACAAGGTGCGAAAAATATTCGATAGTATACAGGAAGGGGTATATGCAAAAGTGACTTAAGTAGAGTATTTGAATTTTGGTAAAGATCTTTGGTCAAAAAGTATTTGATTCATGTTATTACATAAAAAAGTTATTCAAAACTTACGATCCAATCAGTATCAGAGTCGCTCTTGTAATGACTATCATTTAGGGAATATCCTCAAATAATTACGTCATTTGTCCACTATTACTTTTTACAACGTGTCTCTCACAACGTCTTTCATACAACATCCATCTCACACCGTTTGCCTTACATATTTGTCCTGACAATGTTGTTCTCACAACAGCACGATGTACGCGTAATCTTTCTCTATATGACTAGTCCCAAAATCACTTTTTTTTTTCGAAAAGTCGCCAAAATTCCAATTCGTGAGATATTTCGAAAACAACCCAACTATCTTATAATCGAGCAAACTCTTAATTATACACTATTGCGCATATCCCTTCAAAGACTTTGTATGTGTTCAAGAAATTCAACAATCATTTGAGGGCAGGGTCTATGGAGGTGCTGAAGCGCATCGGATTGATATAGGCCTTTGCTGTTATAAGCTCTATTGGCCACAGGTAAAATATGAGCCATATGTGATTGACACTGACTTGTCCTTAGAATTCTAATAGACTAGTCTAGACGACTAAACTATAAAGGTAATCAGGAGACGAACTCTATATTCTATTGTCCATTGGCCATGGGGTAAACAAGAGTCATATGTGAATGAGCACTGGTCTGTCCTTAATAATTTGTCAATTGAAGATCTCTCAAGGCACCAAAATCATTTATTTATTAGAGAGGAACAGTTATTTTTAATTTCGCTCGACCCTGGGAATCCTGCAAAATTTCATAAAGTGTATATAAAGAAACCATAGTAAACCAAAGATTTTGCAAAAAATACGAGACAACCAAAAGGGGTTTGGCCTAAAAGGAACACTGTAAAAATTTTGGTATCTAAATATTGAGTTGTTTTGAAGATAAACATGAATAATCAGGTCTACTGTTATTAGTGACCTTTCCTTTATATAAATTATCAAAATTTCAAAATGTTCCAAACAAAGGCGCTACTCTTGGCGCTATTCCCCAACCAGTGGTTGTTACAGATGTAGTACACCAACCAACCATATTCACTTTATATCTCTCCCTCTCTCTCTCTCTCTCTCCCTCTCTCTCTTTCTCTTTCTCTATCCCTCTCTCTTTCCCTCTCTCTTTCCCTCTCTGTCTCTCTCCTCAGACCCTCTTACTCTTTCTCTTTATCTCTCATTATATCCTCATTACTCTCTCTCTTAAATTGTTGCTTTACTGTCCTCTCACTTATTTGTATAATACACAACATACCAATATAAAAAAGGTTAAAACTTAGTTTATATAATTTGGCTCATTTCAAATGGCATCATTTAATTTGATTGCAGACAAAGGTGCTACTCTGGCCGGTATTCCCCAACCAGCAGTTGTTACAGACGTAGCACAGCAACCTACAATATTCACTTTATACACGCAACCGTCCACCGGTGTAGAATATCTGGCCGATACACAGATCGTAGAACAGGTTTGTGATGAAAAAAAAACATTTAAATGAGTATCCTTTTGACAATTTGAAACGTGAACAAGAATTGTCCATTTGTTGTCGTTATGTCAGAGAAAGAAAAATAACGGTGTATTTTATTTATAATTTAAGAGCTCAGTAATCATGCATAGTGGACCATTGAACCATTTCAGCTTGACCGAATATAATCTAATGTGTGCCTTGCAAGATCACTTTTGAATGAAAACAAAATAATATCTAAGTAAGACTGATTCAAATTTGTTTTCTTGTTATAGGTTCACGAATCAGATGTAGTAGAAGGTTTGGGTGGCGATATTCAGGAATTGGAATTAATCATTAACTCAACTGACAAAAAAAAATGATATACATCATCATATTTCATAAGACTAATATTATCATTTTATTGTTAAATTCTTATATTTTTCTCTCTTCTTTTCACAGGTTCACGAATCGGATGTAGTAGAAGGTTTGGGTGGCGATATCCAGGAATTAGAATTACTCACCGAGACTCAACTTGCAAGCGGTGGAAACGAAATACAAACGAATAGCGATGGATCGATCAAAGTTATGCAACCCGTGTATTATACATATGTGAGCGAAAGTAATTCATAGCATTCGAAATAAAGTTTGTGTTTGTCTTGAAATGTCGTTATTGTGTTTTTTAGTTCGTAAGAAATATTCAAAGTTATGAAACCTGTGAAATAATACTTGAGATTAATTCATAGCAGTAGAATGGAAAAGTTAATATTTGTCGCATGAAAAGAAAAGGTTCACTCTAAAAACAAACTAACTTCGATGGAACGATTAAAGTTATGCAACGCGTGTATTATACATATGTGAACGAAAGTAATTCATAACAGTCAAAATTAACAAATGAGCAAGTAAACAAAACAAAAGTTGTCGGTAAATTATAAACTAAAAGCGATGGCGCGATCTAAGTCATGCAGCCTGTGTATTATACGTATGTCAGTGAGAGTGGCTCATAGCGCTAGGTTTAAAAATGTGAATTTAAAATATTTATTTATTTATTGTACATGTATATAGCTTTAAGTAGTCAGTGCATTGGTCACTAATGGACTATTTTCAAAGTCATGCAATGCTATATGTATATGAGCGAGAGTTATTTATGGCAGAGTATTTAAAAAGGGGCTATTCATAGAAAAAAAAACTATTAATGAAATAATGACATCTCTAAAAAGTTTGCATTTTAATAAAATGGAATCTTCGTAGTAGCAAGAAAAACAAGATGATTATTCTTCGTAGCATTATCAATAGATTATATTAATGTGAAGTTACCTAGGTCGAATTTTAAATTAATTAAGTCGATTCGTATTTGTGCTTCAATATTACGTCTTATCCTCCTGATCATATTTAAAAAAATCGAACAAATATATAGAATGTGTAAACATGACAGGGATTTATAAGTTATAAGTTAAGCGACTTATAAGTTTTTAACTTCTTAGGGTCTCCTTTTCATGTAAATGGTATAAAAAATATAATATGTTCAATTGCATGTATATATGTAATTAATACCATATGTGAAATAAAACTTGTTGAATATTAAGTTATGAGTCAAAGAAATCACCTTATGTACACTGATGTAATTTGTATATAAGTATGATTTAATTTTGAGTTTTGTATAACTGGCAATAACACAACAAAGATGTAGGATTAAAATTTTATTGACATTACATGTTTCGACCTTAAACGGCCTTCTTCAGAGGTGAAGTAATATAATAATACTTCATGTTTTCAGGAAAATACCGTAAAATATTTGCCCCGAGGGAGACCGTCCGGGAGGGACCGAAGGCGAAGCCTGAGGTCCCTCCCGGGCGGTTTCCCGAGGGGCAAATATTTTACGGTATTTTCCTGAAAACATGAAGTATTATTTTTATTTCATGCTTTTTGTGTTTATATACTTAAATTACAATGATTAATAAGACCAAGCGCATTGTTAAAAACCAAAAAATATGGATTTTCTTGACTTTAAGCGTCCAACGACATGCCACCCGGGAGGGTAACGTTAAGAATAAAAATTACGCAATAGGTGCGCTTACGTATGAAAATTTGCATTGTGACGTAATTATTGCGTCATCGCAAAAATACGGCAAGTGGAAAGCCCTGTGACGCGTCTTATGTTTTCTTTATAAAAACAACGTCAAGCATGAAATATACAAAATTTCAAATACTGAACTACATAAAAAACGGAAGGTTTTTGCACTGATTATGACGTAATAAATCGATTGTTCCATAAAATGCTTTTATGACGCAATAATAATTTAAGGAACAAGCTTGGTAACGATTTGAATCTTAAATGGACAAACAGTGCTGCAAATGAATATATTCTTTAGTATAATAAATCGCTTTTTTCATTTATTAAGTAAATAGATAAATAAATAAATAAATAAATAAATAAATAAATAAATAAATATATAAATGTCATTATAAGTATCTAAATCAATTATATGAGAAATTATTAGTGATCTCCTGCATAAATTCCAGTGGATGCAAAGGTGATTTCTTCATTTTAGCTGCATTCAGATATGGTTCAAATTGAACTCGCAAAGTCGATGCTAGAAGATTGATATAATTTCGGTATCGTCGGGCATGGTTATGTTTATTCAAGTGTAAAGTATTTGATATGATTCCATCATTTATGCTGGTGATTTCCATAAAGTTCAAATCGACATGTGAAACTTTCGCTGTAAGTCTTTGCGTTTCATGGAATCGGTATCCTTTATGCCAAAGATAGTTAAGGATTTCATGGTTCCATCTGTTGTATACATTAGAAATAATTGTTAGATCTTTTGATTTCTTGCGATTAGACACATGGTGTCTTGCCGTAGCGAATACAACGCTGGATTTTATTTTAGTTTTATACAGAGGTGTATATATTCTCTGTAATGTCGTGGTTGTTTCTGATTTGTCAACCGCAGTTTTTAGACGTGTATGGGTAGTACACCTCAAGTCCAATTCGTTTTGTCGTTTTAATGGATCCATTATTTAAGCTGAATGCATGGGTTGGTTCAGAACGAACTCCAGAAGTATATTATGCCCAGGATCACCCAGCAATAGGGGACCGACGCCACAATGGATTATTAAAAATTTGCTATTTGACATCGTCAAATAGCAAGTATGATTTAAGTTAATTTATGAAATTATTGAACTTATTTACTTTAATTTTGGAATGTTATATATGTTTTAAGAATAAATTTGGTCGAATAAACTACAGAATTGTGTTATTTGTTTTTCACTAATGAAGTATCAAATAAATGTTGAATAGATTTTTTAAATAGTTTTCTTGTAAATCAGTTACTCGTTTACTTACATAATTCCATTAATCCATTTTATTTCCGGACCTTTTACGCCCTACAATAAGAGTTACAAGAGATACATTATTGAATCAATATTTATAAACCGTCAATTCGCATTAAGTTATTACAATAAAAACTCCATATCTACTGCACATATATTATTGTTCTAAACTAAACATTGTCAAAGACCATAATTATGGCCTGCATTTCCCCTTGCATATTTGTCTCTCTTTTGATTGTCCTATTTGCGATTATTATTTGTGATTCATTATAATTTCGTCAACTGTTAGTTGCCTTTGTCTTGATAAATCATTAATTTTATGTCGTCCAGCTTGGTTGAATTTAATAAAAATTAAATCTTTACGATTCATAAGGATTTTTTTTTTCATTTTTAGTTTTATTTATTTAAAAGGTATTTTTAATGGATTTACGATTGACTAATATATCTCCGGAAGTAACGACCTTATTAGAGAACGCCACTAGATACTGAATATAAAGCAACAATAACACCACGAGATAGTGAATATTTAAAACATAAAACCGACATCAATTCGCTCGACACACCCGGATTTTGTGACCTTATTTGAAGACGAACTGAAAGCTTATCTATATATCAAATCGTAAACAAAATGCCAAGAAAATCTAACTAGACATTAAATATTTGGAAAACAAAATATGACGTCACTTCGCTCAAAACACCCGGATGTCGCGACCTTATTAGATGACTCCACTGTGCACGGATTGAAGGCGGCGTGCGACCGCCGGTATGGTTGCGTGCGGCGCGGGGTGTGGGGTGCGATCCTGGTGGTCATGTGTGCGATGTTTGTAACATGTGTGGCTTTAGTGCTCGTCGACTATTTTAGGTAAGCAACTTTCCATTTTTGTTTAGTAGACTAAGCGAAAGAAGAATTTTTCAGTTTATATACTTAACGACTTTATCATGTGTTTTTGGATATATTACGCTTTTTTGTAGCTTGAATAGTAGTTTAGAAGTTAACATTGCATTAACTTTGATAGGACTTTAAAAAATAGTATTTGTAAATTTAACTATAGACAGTAAGTCATAAATTACTTAACAAATTGAAAGCAAATCTATGGAATGGTTTGATACTTGTAACACCTGAAAAACTTAGACCAATTGCAATTCCATTGACAATTCAAATTACGTTTACTTTTCAATATATGTGTACATTGCTATTTTGATGCTACTATATGCTCATCTTCATAAATGCTCGATTTACCTGTATGTGGAAATTGCATTTATTCATTTGACCCCAACCGGGGGAACCCGGGGGGAGGTTCTATAGGATTTGCCTCTGTCCGTCTGTCCGTCCGTCAGTCCGTCACGCTAATCATACAACACTTTGTTCGCGGCACTTTGGTATGAAGCCTTTGTCCTAGGGTTCTGAAACTTCCTATTGTGACAGAATATATATTGCAGATATGCAACGTCGTAACTTCAGTTTGATCGACCAAAAACTACACACAGTGAAAGTATATATATTGCAAATGTGCAACGTCGAGGTTACAGTTTGATCGACCAAAAATTGTCGAGATTACGGGGGTCTTATCTTAGACGATTTTGAGATATTTCGGGATGTATGTACAACACTTTGTCCGCGGCACTTTGGTATAAAACCTCTATCCCAAGGTGCTGAAACTTACCACAGTGACAGAATATATATATTGCAGATGTGCAATGTCGAGATTTTAATTTGAAAGATAAAAAAATGTCGAAATCACGGGGTCTAAACTTAGACAAATTTGAGATATTCTGGGATTTTTGTACAGCACAGAAACATTACGCGTATATTATAATGTTGTGTGGACTACGTTATGTGGTCGAATATGTGAGTGCAACGGTGTGAAAAAAGACATTGTGAGGTTTACTTTGGGAAATAGATATTGTGCGAAAGACGTCGAGACTAAAACGTTGTGAGAAAGAAATAATATGTATATGTATATAGGAATACGTGAGGACAACGTTGGGAAAATGATATTGTCAGAAAAACTTTGTGAGAAAGATGTTGTGAAAATGAAATTGTGAGCATTACGTTGTGAGAATGATGATGTGAGAAAAGGGATGACATTGAAGTTTTGGGAAAGACGTTGTGATAAAGATGTTATGAGAAAAAAGTTGCTAGAAAGACGTCGTAAGAAAAACTTTGTGAGAAAGACGTTGTGAGAAAAACCTTGTGAGAAAGGCGTTGTTAGAAATACGTTGAGACAGACATTGTGAAAAAGAAGGTGTGAGAAAGACGTTGTGAGACAGACGTTATTTTATGTTTTCAAAACCACGCAATATGCGTTGTGCTTTTCATCAAGATATGAAAATTCACTGACTTTTGGCGTTCGGTTGGGGTCTGCGCCCTCAACGATGGCTTGTTTAATTATATTTCAAGATATGATTCCTACCTAAGCATCACCAACCATAGTCGCAACAAACTCGAACTTCCCGCCATCACTTTATGTCACATGAGCTCATTACGTCAGTCCGTAGCAACGCAATCGTTTACAGAGCACTATCTCCATAGCAACTTCGGTCGCGAAGCGGTTTAAGCGTAATTTGAGAACCCGAAGTGTTGACAAGATCTGGATGAAATTTATACCCTTTTCGTTATATATAAATTATATTTTATCAAGGCACACTTTTGAAAATGATAAAATATATTTATATATTTATTTCATACTTTTAGATACGATTCCTACCTAAGCATCACCAACCACAGTCGCAACAAACTCGAACTTCCCGCCATCACTTTATGTCACATGAGCTCACTACGTCAGTCCGTAGCAACGCAATTGTTTACAGAGCAGTATCTCCATAGCAACTACGGTCGCGAAGCGGTTTATGCGCAATTTGAGAATCCGTTGATATATCTGCCGTATTGGCGATATTTGGAGGAAACACAAATGCAAAAGGTTTGTGCTCTTTATGACAAAATATAGATGTAGACTATCAGCTTTTATAAATACTTATGTGAATTCTTATGTATTCGTAATACTCTTAAGACTTCTCTGTTTCGAGATCAATCATTCTTTTGTAGAGCATTTCTAGTTATTAGTTATTTCATTTGTCACCTTTTTTTCCCGAAATTTGCGAAAATAATAATAGTTACAATACCATACACCGATGCAAAAATAGTTATATTTAGGTCACTTAAAACATGTACTTTTTTGCAACCAGTTTGTCGATCGTATAAAACAGGATGGACCTCTATATGTATGAACGATTTGATTTTCTTGTATAAACACTCTTCTCACGACTACAATCAAATTGTGAAGATTATATTTGCATTCAAAACATGTAATAGCCATATACTCGAAAAATGAAATTCCGTTATTCCTTTGAGGACAGAAGTCTACAGTTAATCCATAGCTAATTGGTAGTGATCCGTAAGGGGCGAGTTTCATGTAAAATAAGAACATTCCGATTTCCAAACATGCAATTATTAAATGGTTTTCTAACGATTGTATTTATTCTGCTAGGAAGATCTTGTTATATGGTGTGCATGGGCAAATGTTCCTGTCGAAAATTGCTCATCGCTTTTCACTAATATTGCCACAAGTACAATGCCGTAAGTACACTTTTATGAATACATAATATAATTTTTTATATAGATTTACATAAACGTTTATAACATTCGAGTAATGCGTAGTATCTAGATAGATCTTATATCGAATTCTACATATTCTTTTCTTCAGATGCTTCACTCTAGAATCGCAGTCCAGCGACAAAGCTGGCAGTCTGTACGTCAAAGGATTTGGCGAGCGGTTTGGTCTGGTAGGCTCTAATGTTTATTATTTGCATTAACCTTTCTCCAAACATTTAAAAACAGATTTCAACCTGTATTTATTATTCAATATTGTCCATTATGCATATATGAATTCATATATGTTACCCTCATTTTGTTTAGTAATGATATATCCAATATATTGATATAGTGTACCTTTTTTAGAAGTCGCATTGTAGCTATTTCTATGTATTATTATACATGTATTAGGAAAAAAACACATAATTTCACGAGATTCGTTTAGAAATTTCACATTTAGCAGGTCGAATAAACTTGTAGGCAAAATCGGGGTTTAGTTAGTGTTTTATTTAAACGTGTTGCTCATATCCAGAAGCGCGTTCTTACTTTTTTATCCTCATCGTTAAGCGTTTATGGTGTAACGTTTAGCGTTTAGTGTTAATGGGATATTGGGTGGGAATAACGCCAAACGTTAAACACTAAAGGTTAAAACCTTTCGCTGATTTTCATTAAATGATATGTCATATTAAATCGTATTTGAAATCCATGTGAAAAATATGTTGAATCTTTTATTTTTCCATCATGATACAGATTATGATGTTAGACATAGCAGCCGATGAATTCGTGTTCACCTACTCAGCGCAGCACAATTTTGGCGGAGGTCTCCAACTCTACATTCACGAACCGGGGAGTGCACTGTCCTATAATGATGTGATGGTCACACTCGCGCCAGGTTTGTTAAATAATGTTTATTTTTAAAAAATCGGTTTTCAATCTGGACACTGCTAGAAACATTATTTTATGGTGGCACTTGGGCGAGGGTTGTATATGTATATACTCCCTTTAGGCATGTCCACACGAACAGGAAAACAAAAGCGCACAATTAACGGCGTTGTTGTTTTTTTATACAATGTTTACTTAAGCTTGAAAGCGCATAATTCAAACATACACATTTGGCGCTTTAAACGTCAAGTGCAATTGCTATTTTAGAACGAATATTATGTTTTACGCTTTTTGCCCGTTTCGGGTGAACGCGGGTAATAGTTATGGTTCTAGAGAAAACATAATGAACTCTTGCAAAACGACTTTCAAATTCAAAATGTTATATGGTTCCTGTAGTGTATTGTTATCACCATAAAGTCGAACGGAACTTCTTCACATAAAAAAACAACGTATATTTCTATTTATTATAAAATCTCATTCTAGGCATGGAACACTACGTATCTTTAGAAATCGAGCGCAACCACCGTTTAAACCCGCCTTATTCCGTACAAGAATGCCACGAAGAAAAAATCAACAACAACAACAAACCACGTGGCTTTGGCAGTTGCATGGATGACTGCACACGCAGTTTATTATACACGAACTGCTCATGCGCAGAACACGGTATATTAAATTGCACATTTCTGCAGATTTTCCAATGCTACAACCAAGATATATCCGCGGATTTTGGTCGCGAGTGCAGTCACTGTAAACGCAACTGTAAAACATGGGATTATCGCGCTAGTGTCTCATCCAACGTGTTTCCTATCGCTGCGACATTTGAGTCCATTCAGGCCTATACAAATCTCAATCGATCGTTCGCAGAAGCAAGAGACAATACGATGATCGTGAAGATATTTTATAAGTCCCTGGATTTCAAGGTCATTAAGCAGCTAAGGTCGTTCGAGATCACAGCGCTGTTGGGGAATATTGGCGGGTTTATAGGGTTGACGATCGGAGCGAGTTTGATTACGCTGTTTGAAATTACGGAGATTTTGTGGATTTGTATTTGTAATAATGTGTTGAAGAGGAAAAAGGAAAGAAAGGTTTCTGTGAAAAATGAAAAGATAGACATAGTGGACTTGGCTTGATACACATCTCTCCGCCGGTTTTATGTGATATCACACAAAAATGGAACCTTTATTATATAGTGCTCACAACTTCTAAGGAATATTTTCTTAGATATTGTAATTCCTCGATTGTCTTTTTGAAAGCTTGAAACAAACAAGTTTTCATAAATTGGAGTTCGATCAATTTCGCTTTCACTGTGAAAAAAAACAAGGTGTTAACTCAGTCATGTGTAATGTGTCAATTTGGATCTGTAAGTGTTATTCGAATATGAAACTGTTGTATAAATGAATGTCTAGAAAAAAAGCGTGCTCAATCGATTATAATAAAGTAACACATTTTTCATACAATTAGTTCTCACTTTCTTAAGCTGTGTGATTATTATTTTATCATTATGAAGCTATATTATGTGCAAACATGTTTATTTTCATCCCTTTTGATGTTTTATATTGATAAAAGTCGCAAACAATGTGTATCCTGTAACAGATGCTCAACTGATTCCTTTCTGTATAAACTATTTCATGATTTATTGCTTATTAGTTATATGTAAGAACCTTCTTTTTTCATATAAAGCATTTAACGATTGATTGTTTTTTTTATATATATTCTTATAAGCCATTTACTAGTGTGTTGATATGTACAGCATAATTTGGCATTGGTAGTGAATACATGATAAAGCTTTAATCATTGTGGCACACGTTATACATCAGTTATATATTTCCAGATTGGAATGTTATGCGCAGTTTTGACAGACTTACAGGAGTTTAAGTCTAGTGTATTTAATAAAACTTTTGAATCTTTTTGATTATGATTGAGTTTTTAAAATGTGTATTAAGAATAAAAAATCATAAATTATCTATTAATTTCAAAAGTGAAACTTTTTGATAAAAATGCAAAACTTATATTTGGTTTCGAAATGACCTAAGAACATCCTAATTCACAAATCAATGTGTCTGGTTTAATTTTGCTTTACACATCTGCTTCGTAAAATGTATATACTTTTATCGTTTGATGTTCATGTTTAGTGTGCTCAAAATGAACAGTAAATAATTAAACATTGCAACAATAATAGTTTTTCTCCACTTCCAACAATTGGGCATAGATGTTTATTGTTCATTTTATCAAGATGCACAATCATTATTTGCTTCAGATTCAACTGTATAAAACGAGTTTTCAAACAAATGATAGCACATGTCAGTACAAATATAAATGGAGCGGATATAGTCAAAGACATGAAAATATATTCAATTTATTCAGCGCTGAATGCATATTGGCAAAAGCATTGCATAAACAATGACCAGATTAAGTTGGCAATATTCAATTTGGCACAAAGTAGTGCGACGTATGAAAACGCTATATTCTCGTCGCGAACGTAAGCACAAGATTGTATTGATATGTCAAAGATTTGATATATCCGAAAACGTTCAAAATACGTTCAAGATGTTCCAATTTGAGATATAAAAGATATGTAATGAAACATAATTTTCTTTTCAACTATTTTGAAACTATCGTGAAGATTTTCAAACATTTCGATTCATTTGACACGAATGCTAATATTGCTATGGATTCGTATTTAAGAAAGACGTTGATCCGAAGCATTAAACGACGTCCGAAAAACGTTCACATAGGAAAAATGACCATGTTTTATTAACGGCATGTTATAATGTAACTATATGCGAACGACTTTTGCTAAGTTGGGAGCATTATGTAAAGCAGTTAGCTTGCTGTCTTTGAATATTTTTTGAGACTGCATGGTTATTTCTTGCTTTCATATAGTCCGTAAGCATTTAATTATCAACAATTAATGGATGATTAAGATATTAATTGACACTTATAACAACCCTTTTTTTATTAAAGTACATTCCGAACAGATAAATCAATTGTTATTATTCAGGATATATGCCATTTTGAGTTCGGGTCTCAAATTTGAATAGAAATTAAGATAAATCAATGTTTATTATTGTGGATTTCTATAGTTTTCAGCGTCATAATATTGCTCACAGAAATATATATTTGTTTATATCAATGGATAAAAAACAATCATGGATAATATTGCAAATTTACACTGGATAGACTACATCATCCTCACCATAACAATTCTATTATCGCTCAGCATTGGAATTTTATACGCGGTTAAAGGAGGCCACCACAGCTCCCCGGCAGAGTATTTCACCGGAAACCACAATCTCGGACTTATATCAACGGCTCTTTCCATTAGTGTGAGCTATTTCTCGGGAATCGCTATGATTGGCTATCCTGCCGAGGCGTATTTGTATGGAGGACAGTTTCTGTGGGGTGCAATATCTGAAATTATAGGTGCCTGTTTAGTTGCTGTATTCGTTATACCGGTGTTATATCCGTTGAAACTGACTAGTATGAATCGATATCTGGAACTCCGCTACTCGACGCCGATATTCAAAATTATCGTCTCGATTTCGAATATTATATTTGGTATTTTCTTTGTTGCCCTTGTGAACTACATACCAGCGACCGTTATAAGTGTATTCACGGGTTGGTCAATCTGGACCATAGTCCTTATATCGTCTTGTGTCGTGATTTTCTTTACAACTATCGGTGGTATAAAAGCCGTTATATGGTCAGATGTGCTATTATTCTTCTGTATGCTAGCTGGCATCTGTTGCATCATTATCCGAGCGATATATCAGGTTGGAGGAATAAGTCCAATGTGGAATGTTATTAAAGATGGCAAAGCATTAGATGTATTTGATTTTCGACTTGATCCGACGGTCAGGCAGTCATTTTGGGTGTTTCTCATTGGTGTTAGTATACACAACGTTTATACACACGGTTTTATCCAGCCATCGTTTCAACGCTACAGTAACATGGGAACGCTTCGCAAAGCTAGATGTGTATCCATACTAGCTGGTTTCATAAACGCATTTCTCATTTTGCTTTTGGCAATAACGGGACTATGTATCTTTGGTTATTATACACACATAGGCTGTGATCCCATTCGCAATGGTACTATAAAGAACCCAAATCAACTTGTTGCTTATTTCGTTATGGATACTTTGAATTATCCCGGGATTCAGGGTATTTTTGTGGCAAGCATAGTATCAGGTTCATTAACCTCAGTCTCCTCTATATTAAACTCAATCGCTGCCAATACATTGGATGATCTATTAAAAGAACGCCTACCCAATATAAGCCAATTTAAGGCCGTTCTTATCTGTAAGCTATTAGTAGTCGTTTATGGCTTGGCGTCGATTGTATTTACGTTGGTTGTCGCGTCAACATCTGGAACGTTATTCCAGTTAAGCCGAACAATTGTTTCGCTTTTTCTTACTCCTGTTTTTGCTATGTTTCTTGTTGGTCTATTTTGTCCGTGGATCAATATGGTTGGATTAGTCAGTGGGATTGTATGTTGCTTTGTCGGGATTTCGTGGATTTCTATTGGACAATATGTGGTTGGCGCTTGGAAGTATCCGACATTAGAAACAAGCATTGCAAACTGCGTAAACAATAATGACAACAATGACACTTATATTTCGACATTAATAATAAACAGAACCGCCTTAGCTAAAGTTGATACTGACACTCGTGATGTCATGGATTATTTCTATAATATTTCATATCTTTATTATACGCTTTTTGGTGTTGTTATATTTATTCTTGTGGCAATTGCTGTTAGTCTGTGCACGGGTCCCGCGAAAATAAAGAATTTGGAACAGAGATACCTAGCTAGATTCTACCAGAGAAAATATGCGGAAGTCGAGCGTGATTCGGAACTAACATGAATTGTGTCGCTGTTTTAAGAAGGGCTTTGCGAGCAAAAGTTTTGTGATATCCAGGTGTGAATTGCATGATGATTTAGCATGTATAGATGTGAATGTTGTTTATTTGTTTTAAATGTGAATTCTATAAGAATGATGTCTTCAATTGTTGTTTTAATACATTATTATGACAAATATATTATATTATATAAACTAGAGTCCCCATTGCTTTTGCTATATTTGTAGTCAACGTTTTGAATTCATAATCCAAAGTAACTAACGAACGTATTTGACTTGAGATAGTATTTTGTAAAAAATATTAATCTGTGTTCGTAATTGATTTTATATTCTTTGTATTGCATTGCTATCAAAACAGTTTATATTTTGGAAACCAATTAATGATAAGCTGTGATTTTATTGTAAGTTAATGCTTCAAAGTGTTAAGTCGACTTAACACGCTTAGCCAAAATGTATTGCCATTTTTATGAAAGTAATACATATTCTTTATCAACTTTATTAATGCTACTAAATCAAGGCAATCATAGCGAGTGCAACATAATATTTCACTGAGGCTTTAAATTGAGATGAAATGACACTAAAATATCATTCCTACTCTATGATTACCTACACTGATGTTGTTGCCATTTACTCTTTTCATTTATATCAACCAATTTCACAATTTGCGTATAACCATGAAAATGAAGACATGCATTTGAGTCAAAGCGTATTGCTGAAAAAGGTTTATTCACTTTTTATATGACATTGATATCACACATGTTCCTTTCTTATTAACTCGATAGGTTTCGTTTCGTTTTTATTCGGTCGCATGGCATATTTGACACTTCGTTTAATGAACATATAATAGTAATAAAGGTATCATGGATATAGGTCTCGTCATTAGTCAATTGCAGTTCATAGTAATGTAATGCGCGGAAAGCTTACATGAGATCTATAAATACCAATAAACGGACAAAGCGTCATATTCCGCCCTCTGAAAACGAACATCATATTGAAAACATACCAGTAGTCTTGCTTTTGTTTGTTAAAAAATAATGTATAATTTATAATTACAAAGACAATTAAGATAGGCAAAAACGTTTATGTCAATATAATTAAGTTTATTAATCAATTAAGAGCAATTAAGAGTAAGCCTTACACTGCTATCGCTCAGAAATCTGCATGCTACCATCTTAGCATTCTTGATTTTTGTCTGAAAATGTTGCATAGACTAGATTAAATGATTGTTATGCAAAGTTTAAAACTATATTATATTTCTAGACCTTCAACATGTATAATTGCTATGTAAACTAAACATTTTAAGGAACTTGGATAAAATTTTATGAATTGCAATGTAATTAGAAACATATCTTATGCAAAATATCATTAAAATCGACAAAATAAGCTTTCATCAACTATTATAATTTTGCAATAAGAATTAAATCAGTCATTTGCACTCTATATATGTTTATGTTTTGATTCAATAATATCACTGCATAATATTTTCCCATGCCCCAAGTTCCGAAATAGTATAGATACCACGAAAAGTCGAGAATCATATGCAGTTTTTATAATTCCTATATTTTTTATAAAGCCCCTACAGACCGTGAATGCGATGAAACATTTTTCGAGAATTTGATATTGCTATCTTAAAAACGCGGCTAATCTATCAAATCACCATGTTCAATTATTTAAAGAATATATGAAAAATGTGTCTTGTTTATAATTATTTCGCACTTGTATAATTGTATAAACACATGATAATATGCATGCAAAAATGAAATAAATTCAATTTATGGTAACAACCGATTCTTATAAACACAAAAGCTAGTGTATATTAGTGGGCCCCACCTTCATTTCGGTATGTTATGCTTTCTACAATTAAAATTTGTTTCAACGCAGACAAAAAGTGAAAACTCCATTCCCAGCGGGATCGACACAAACATTATTTTGTTGTTGCTCATGAATGTCATATTATTTTAAGGTTTTTAAAATAATTTTAAAAACCTTGTCGTGAGATGGCCTTCTTTAGTAACCTTTATTTCGTGATGTGGTGCGATTCAAACTAAAATCAAAACTTGATCAAAGCAGACAAAATGTGAACATTTACCTCAACTCCATTCCCGGCTGGATTGACAAAGACATGCCATTGCGCAGAAGCAAAGAATTCTTCTGGCTCCCAGCAAAATCTGTACCAATCAGTTGTTGGTACTATCTAAATAGAGTAATATATATATAAAGTGTTGATAATCGATGTATTATTAAAGGTCAAAATCTATACCGTTCAGTTGTTTGGACTATATATTAGAAATACAGTTATATACTGTAAGATATATTTGGTTTTTAATAGTTGATGGACTATCAAACATGAAGGTCCATATCGACAATTATCAGTTGTTGGGATTGACTAATAGAAAAAGAAGGGGTTGTTAGGAGGGAATATTCGTAATTGAGTTATTCACATCTTGTACTGGTTCTCTAGTGAATCATTCAACATGAAGGCAACATACTATGTGTTTCACTAATGTATTTGAATGAAGATTTTTATATTTTATTGAAATTTATCTTAATAAAATACCAATATAGAACACCCAATATAATAATAGAAAAACCACTTGATAACAAATGATGTAGCATTTAGCATATTCCGCTCATTAATTAGGTATAGCGATCCCAATTAGAGCCAACAAAAACAATAACTAGTATAATTCACTTATTCTTAATCAACACATATCTCATGTGACTTCGTTAATTTTTCCAATCGATTTCATTATCAGATGTTCCAAGATTTTTTATTAAGAAATCTCATGTTGAGTATGTTTGGAAAATAGCTTATTTTGAATAAATACAGCATATTAAACTAAAACTTCCATGCTATGTATCATTAATTTAACAAGACTGTCCAAGGACAGTGTGTCACATCATATTCAAATTTAACACATTCATTTATGAGACAACAATTCACGCTGGAAATATTTAGCCTGTATGTTGATAGGTTAAGGGGTTGACTATTCTAGGTTAAAAGACAATTTGGAAATGAATAGTATTTTTGATGCGGATGTAAGATCACACATTTATATGTGTATCAAATTAGCTAAGAAGCTGCAAGGAGTTTTTCATATATTCGAAGAAATAATATTAAACATTCGTATTATGTGCCAGATTCTCATACTCATAGTTTCACTAAACCAAACACAATATTTGTTAAATAACAGAGCAGTAAATATAATTATAGGTAAATTGATCTGAAAAATCAACATCTACTATATATCTAGCCTATGGGGTATACACTTTTGGCATTCATACTTAAAAGTAATTTGGCTTGTAATAACCAAATGGCAATGACTATTAAAAGTTGTAGTAAAATATCGAGGTATAATGGTGATTAAAAGTGGGCATACGATATTTTCTCCATCATTGTAACTTAATTGTGACGTCATCATCACGTGGCTACAGTATAAGCCTTGACAAACACAATGTATTATGTTTGAATGGTAAAGTAAAAGCAGTCATAACTGTGCTTAAATACGTAATATAAGCACAAGATACTACAACCAAGATGCCTTAGCTCGTTTGGAACATTTTGAATCAAGTTTCATTAAAATTTACTTACATAGGAGTAGTATGTTGACAAAAATGTTAATCAAATAAGCAAATGAATATATGTAAATATATACATATAAATTAATAACGAAAAAGTGGTGGGACAAACCCCGTCTTGCGTAGCAAGCCGATGCTAAAATACCTCGATGATAAAAATTTGAAATATTCATCAAAGATGCAAATACCGTTATATTGGCGTTATGTCCACTCATTATAGAAAAAGTATCGATGCGGACGCTCTCTGCTCCATGGACATTCATACAGAGCTTATATGGAAAATAGACGTAATAATCCCACCAAGCCTCATAAAAATACTCATCCATAATAGAAATATAAGGAGTTTCATCTACCCCACAATTGTGGTTCTTGGTTGATCCTATAGCAAGTGAAATGCATCAAACGTCAGATAATTCATTAAAACGTAGCTCTTTTTAATTTAATTAAATTTTAATTTGATTATTGGGTGTTCACTGGAGACGCTGGAACCTAAGTTAATTGTTCACTTAAGCAATTTAACTTTGACAAAACACACATAAACAGTGACACCCGATAGAAATGTGTCAAACTATAGTTATACAACTATTTTATTAAAAGACATTATCAATACTGACAATATCATTTATAACAAAATATATTATAATCATGAGGAATAAGACAATAAAGTCAAATCAGTGCCATATTTAACATAATTGGATGTATTTATATCGATTTAATAACGTTTGTAGCTCTGATTGGTTAACCATAGTTATTTTCTTTAACACCCAGGGTATAACATAAAATATTCTAAAATTACAATTGAGTTTTTACTTAATATATGAGTATCTTTTATGCAAAGATGTATACCTAAAAGGGCATTTTGTTTTTTGTGATTCCATCCAAGATAGCAACCTTCTGAATAAACCATGAAAGGTGTTTGGTTATATTTTATCTTAAGTTCAGTTGTATTGGCTGTGCACGAAAATCCATCTGTAATATAACGATAAAAAGGGGTTCAGTGATGTTTGTTTGAGTTCAAATACAGTGATATCAATAGATTTTACGTAGCAAAAGCAAGCTTAAGATCGTTAACAAAGCTCAATGGAGAATTAATTCATTATCGTCAACAACAGCACACTAAGCTGAAAACGAATGGTTCACATGGTTTTCATTGTATCAAAATACTATCACCATATTATATATAATTTAATTCATGACCAGTGTATTGAATATGTGTATAAATGTATAAATTAACAATCTGTTGATAATCAGTGATACATTCCCAAAATGACATTTTTCTCTTAAATTGAGTCGGTTTTAATGACTAATAGCTCAGTGTTCTGTCTTCTATAACTGTAAATTTTACATTTCAAACCGCAAAGACCAGCAAAAGAAAATCTTACTTTAACAAAATGTTTTATGTTGAAAGAAAATATATCGAAATCTCTCAACATGTTTAACATAATATCTTATCACCATCTTCGAGCTATGAAATTTGCAAATCAAACCAAAAAAATCAATATATAGATAATGTTCACCATATAATTATTAAGTATTAAAATAAACAAAATATAACTTACAGGCTGAATGAATCAGTGCTAAACTAAAGACACATGCTAGGTTCATTTTCGCTATGAAGTTTTGCTATGAAAACCGATTTTTAGCATCAGCATTTGTGTTGAGCAATAATCCTTATTCGTTTGGGCTTTTATAGTATAAATACGGGACATAGAATAATGACTGTAATTATTCAAACTGATTGTTAAATAAAAAGAATTGACATATAGAAATGGATGTATATTTGGTTTAAATGTTACTCAGGTAAAAAGGCTTTGTTGAACTTTTCACATTTCACTCTCAATTATAAAACACACAATTTACTATTCATTAATATATCAAAACATGTTCAAGTTTCTTTAAGAATCAATTATTGCCTGATACTGCATATAAATCATATATTGCACACAAAACAATGCTAAGCTATCTTATTTCCTGTGAAATCTGTTAAATGGTTTGATTGAACGATCAACGTTGTTTTATCACTGCAATATACGAGGGCATCCACCTATTTATTCTGGTAAATGTTTATTCTTGCAGCAGCTCAACATTGCTTGCATCTTTTTTCAGAACAGAACAACGATTAATGGGATACGATTATTTTACTCTAGGATTGTGCTTGTAAGTATATCAACCGATGCATATGTATCTAAATTTCGTCTCTGTAAATGAATATGTGAGAGAAAAAACTTATGCACATTTCATTTCTTATAATGTTTATTCTGGTAGGAGATTGTATATTTGCTGCAATTACTTTTCTGTATTTCTTGCTTGCAACTGCAGAATAAATATTTTAACACAAATCAGCAAATAAAGCTTATTTCAAAGATAGCTGATCATCTTCCGCTAAGCAATACACAGATTGAGATTGATTTTTTAAATCGTTGGGTGCCCCTCAAAATTTAGTAGATTACTGTATTCACAATTTTATCGCAATAATTTCAATTATTTTTTATTTAAGTATCATGATAACTAAATTATGAATTATATAAATTTCTAAGCAATATTTACTTTATGGGCTGAGGATTTTTTCATATCTTGTTAAATAAATATCTACTTATCAAGAGCTCTCAGTAACTAAAATGTTCACAGATAATGTCCGTTTACTTTAATAGTGAATTCTAGTCTGTAACGTGTATGAAAGTGTACCATATGAGAACACATTCGGCTTAGTCTCAAGAATTAGTTGATTTATAAGAAGAATATATTGGTTAGTCCTTTTGGTAAAATATGTTTTATAAACGACAATACATAAAAGGACACATTCTTAAGACCACATGTTAGACGTTATTGATTATGCATAATCTTATTCAGTTGTATATTTTATAAGATAAATGTATCGTCACAAACTATTTTATATCGCTATATCTTTTTTGTCCACGCGTTTTTTTAATTAAGGTGTCAAACTTCTTAACGATATATTGTGCTGTGACGTTTACGTGGTACATGTATATATATTTGTTGTTTATTTAGAAATACTAATTCCTCAATTTGAAAATAAAGTTCAAGTGTAAAAAATGGTGAACTACACATTGCAGTCATACCAGTAACGCCTTATCATCAAAATACATTTTATCGATTCGAACAGATAAATAACCATTTGTTTTGCCATCATGCTTTATTTATGTATTACATTAAAAGCTAGTTTTGATTAAAAGCCAAAATGATTTTCGAGATAAATTTCAAAACAGTTCAATTTAAATGCAGTTTTACTGTTATACGATCATCCTACTCAATAAATATCATTGAAGTATAATGAAAATGAAACAATTTAACTATTTAAATGTTAGAATGTCATAATATTTTTTAGAAAAAAGCTTTTGTGTTTTGTGCCAAATCTTAAGAAGCAATTACATAGTCATATGGCTGACATTGTGGTCAATCGAAGAAAATTGGAAACTCCACAAATGACACAATTGTAAGGCGTACAAATTGTGCTTCAATGAGCTGAGGCAGTTTGTAGGTGTCATCCCAGTAGTTCTCCTGCTCTTTTATATTTCCTGTTATAATGTTTGAAAGTATTAATATACATTCCTTATGTTATAGTATCATCAAATTTAATGAATATGTGCATTAAATAATTTCATATTAATAATATCGCATATAAGGTCATGTACATATATGGTAGAATATATATTATTAGCCACCCATAATTGAAGGGCTCCGTGCAATAATGAGGTAAGTCGACTTAACATGTTGCGACAAAATGTATTGCAAAGTGTCACACGATCAAAGACCCATGTTATTTACTTAAATAATGCTACAAAACGAGGCGATCACACAAATTTGATCATTTGGCCACTTGCCCATCATTTTATAAAAGATCAATTTAAAAACGGTCAATGCCCCTTTTTTTCAAAATTTCAAATTAAGATTTAACACAATGTTGCACGGAGCCCTTCACTTGTATGCGTAATGTATTGAGTAATGACCAGAAATGTGACATGATGTCAAATCGGTTCAATACCATCCACTAAGAAATATACACACGGAAACTAAATATCGGTCTGAATTAGATTACAGACCTGCAAAAACCATATCGCTCCCATCGCTTTCCTTTACAAATTCCAAATTGTCTCCATCAAGGCCTGCGGATAGCATGAAGGCAGAAACATAGCCAAAGTGAAAGCGGCGTATCCTTATTGAAACAACCCAATGGCGCTCTCCTAGATCGACTTGAATCCACTTTTCATTTCCGGTCCCCTCCCAAACCCCTTCGACATCAAAACGACTCAAGTGTACAGCAAAAGAAGGACTTCTGCTGCCGGATGCTGTGAAGGCTGAGTTATCAATCTCGAGAAGCAAGTCATTGTTGCACAGTTCAGCTACTGTTTGAAAATAAACAAAGAAAATGTTTATTCAGTTTGCAAACAATTAGATATAATACGCCAACTTTCCTTTTACATAGACTGGCCATACGGGAGATCTCGTCGTTGCTGCACATTTCCGATAATGTGTGCCACACAAAAATATGAAAACGAAACCTTGATGATAAAATACCAAAACCTCATAATTGACGAGTAAAATCTATAGAATTTTCGATGACATGCAACAATATATGTCTTAGATATCAATGAGAATCTATAGATTTCACTTTTCACAAAGTATGCTTTTGTATAGCATTGGGATGACCGAAAATGTAAAAAAAATATAATTCCAGATGACATACGTGTTTTTTTCACACTCCATTTGATTCATGACGTTGCGATTTTTAACTATGATCTTATATATATGGTGGCGTCAAATTGTGTAATCAGAAAATGTCAACATTACCTGATATGGTTTAGTCATTGTTAACATACGCTAATTCACTCAAGTCATTTTACCATCATACTGTTGTATTTACAATTCAAGGCAATACAGAAAAAAAAACAGTTTTATCATTGTCTGGTCCATATTTAGATATGCATATGATCATTTGATGATATTTTTACCTCAATTAAATCAAACAATGTTGAAATCAAATTTTTATCTTTTCATCTTTTCAAATTGCATAACGATTTGTTTATATTATAAACGTTTCGGTCGGTATATAATAGATAGGCTTGTATATGAGAATCACTAAAACTATTTTCCTATTTATACATCAACCTGTATAAGGCATTGATATTTCGTTATTATATCTTTGTTAATTGTTTCTAGAAACTAAACCCAATCTTACTTTCTCAGTTAACTAAAAACGTTATATCTAACTAATATTTAATACATTTGCAGTTGTATCTTAATATATATATTGATTCTTTTGTTGCTTTGAATATTTACTTACTTTCGAACGCCTTCAGATTCTCAACAACCAGGAAATACTCGTTTATTATCCAAGGTCCTGCGATGGTGATGTTTGTAAAAACGCATGTCTCACATGGAGAATTCGATTTAATTCCCACACATGTACTGTTTTGCATGCACAGTGCGACACATGCCTCCCATTCATTCCAGGTTTCATGACTTCGACATTCCAGCAGAGCTAGATATTCATACAGCACACTGGACTGTATTCCTGATGCTGCAAGCATAGTTTTTGAGGGCCCGGTACATGTCTGTGAGTACGAATAAGATAAATATAGGAGAAATAACGCATAGATTACTCCAATAACTTCGAATTCATCTACAAACATCGTGTCACATTTATGAAACTGCTGACAACTGATAGCGATTCAGGATTTACGCAGCCTTTAAAACAGTTTTACTTGCTACAGCACAGGCACACCAACAATCAGAGATTTATGCATTTTATTCCTTTTATTAATTGACACAGAGGCATTGCAGACTGTATCTAAATCGCATTTGGAGTGCCATAATATTAAAAAAAAGATCTATGGGTCTTTGATAATTTGGAATTGCATCTTTTATTCACTGTGATATTATAGCAATACTTTGATATTGGAGCATTACCCAGATTTTTCACTTTATGCCCGTTAATAAATCATAACATTCTTCCTTACAAACAAATATGTTTACGGTCTGCATTACGGCTTTGAATCAGAAAAAGACATGCATTATATTTACTCATTAATAGATATAACAGCATTAAGAACCCTCTTTACAATCGCAATGGAATTTAAATAATATCAAAAATATCTAGGGGTCATAGATTATATAAAATCATGCCAGATATTTTCCCTGTCACTTAAATATTCCTGAGATCTGAGATCATATTCTAAAGACTTGAATAAGTCGCTGCTAATAAGCTATAGCATGTTTCCTTACATACAAATAGGTTTACTTGCTGCAAAACAACTTGAAAATAAGTAAATCTTACATCTAAGATGCATTCTATTTACTCATAAATAGACACAGTAGCATCATTAGGAACTAGATAATCGCAATAGGTTATATTGTAGCATTTCTTAAATGTAAGAGCATTTCCCAGCGGTCTTAACAAGGTACCTATCAAAATTAATACCATGCTTCATTATATACAGATAAGTTCACTCGATGCAAAGCTAGAATCAGAAAGAAATATATTCTATTTACTCATGAATAGACACAGTAGCATTAATTTACTTCATAACTGCATTAGAGTCAGAGTCAATACAATCAAGCTGATTGTTTAATTTGACATTAAAGTATTATTTAGATCTAAGATCATTTGTCTAAAGCCTTTTCAAGAGCCTGTCCATAATTAATGCCTTGAATATTAAGTTCTGTATATTTAAACATCGACAGACGTCATGGGACTTTAAATAATGGATGTTCCAAATGTAACAGTGCAAATTATGACATGAACATATAATAGTCCAGAAGGACCTACAAAACGTGTAAAAAGTGTAAAAAAAAACAATATCTTGCTATCAAACCAAACACAGCCATATACTTATACAAAATTGTTGAATGTATTAAGTATGCTACATCAATACTATAAGCATCAGTGCATGCTTGCATGAAAGTGTAAAATTTATCAAAGAAAGTTTTAACTTCATTATTTTAGATCCATATTGAAACATTGTGTCCACTGTATGTAGATAAAAGCAATCACCTTATATCTCAGGTTACGGAACGTTTGCTCATAGCATTAGAAACATAATGCAATTCCACTGTAATCAGTCATTAATATACATAATAGCATTACAAGCATACACTATATTCGCATTAGGAGAACAATTAAATCAACTATATCTCTGAATTTATCATCATATTGCAATACATTCGTTGTTTCTGTTACCCTATAGCATGTTGCATTGATCTAGCTTCATATTTCTCCGCTCAGAGTAAGTTACTGAATTATTCAACAATCACTGGAAAAAGTCGGATTAGTCGGATTATTCGGATATTAGTTGTGTTTCTATAATAAACGCTCCCGATTTATCAATTCAGGCACTGAGACCGGATTTTGTAAGAGCATGTACTCATCTTACAGTGGAGTTACACAAATTATGTAACTTATTGAAGTGCCGATATTCTTAATAAAAATATCATCCTTCAAATCATACTATGTTTTCTAAGCAATTGCCTTTTTAAACCTCAAAATGCAGTCTGTGAAGATTTAACGGATGACATGTATATTCATTTGTTCACACATGTAGAACTATCAATTCCTCATGTTGTATTTATCTTTAACTCAGAAGATATTTATTTCGTATACAGTACATTGAAAGGTAATCCATAAAATCATAAAATCAAAATGTATAATTGTATAATGCTTTATTGATCCTTTTGCATAGAACATGCGCAAAGTCACAGAAGATGAAGTGAAGATTAATGTTTAGAATATTTAAGGTATATCAAAAATAAAGAGTTTTGAATGATTTATACCTTAGATCTTTTCTTTTAACTGTCAGTTATTGTCTAGAAATAATAATAATGTAATGTCCATTACGGATAAATGTGTTTATGTCATTTTAAGCAGCCACAAAAACAAATATATGACGTTTTTGTCAATAATCAGTCGAAAGAAATGACGTAGCGCATCCATCGATAGCCCAACGAATACTTGGATAAGACTCAAAAGACACTACAGTCAGGCGAACAAAGCGAGCTTCAAAAACACTAGGCAGTTTGTTAACCACTATGTCATCCCTGTCCTGCCCATTTGTGTTTCCGTCAAATACCATATTGCTTCCATTGGTTGTCTTAACGAAATTCCATTCGTCTCCATCAAGGCTTGTTGATATCATGTAGGCTGACACAGAACCATCTCCACGTTTTGTGCGAATCGCCACCACCACGTTTGTTTCATTGAATTCCGCTTGAATCCAGTGACCAACACCAAGTCCCTCCCATGCTGAGCTTGAAT
>LQRL01176024.1:0-11362 GCA_001703475.1 Hydroides elegans
CGTAAAGAATGTAAAAGCAAATGAGGGGGGGGGGCATCCCGACCTTATATCCGAGTCTAAATTGTCCACCCAGCAGCCACTGATGCAGACAACAGTACTTTGAAACATGGGAGAATTCATGGGAGGGGGCCAAGTATACGTAAGAGCCGTACTAAGGTCACCCTTTGTGTTCTTACGTACATGAAAATCCGAGCTTGATCCAATCCGCAACGAAAACCTTCAGTCACTTATAAAGGCGTAGTCATTTTGGTTGCATATGACATTTACTGTCTTTTCCAACCCTTGATTTCAAGTTACGTTGTCGCAACGTAACTGACCTGGTACTCATCCAATGACGAGATCAAAGTTAAAGCAAATATTTTATGAGGCAGGTTAAATAAATTATTTGAAAAATCTGGAAACATTTATTTTGAGAAAAGTCATTCGCTGCAATATTGTGCTGTTTTTTTTTCAAGATACATTTTACTACGTAAATCGATTCTCCGCAGGCTAGTTTGCTCTGTATGACATCCCTGTGGGGAGAAGATAAGCGGGACAAATTCTCTTTTTTTTTTCATTCCAGTTATGACAAATTGACAGCAAAGCGACACGTAATTGCATTAATCTGCATAGATAACTACCGTCGACTTTGTACCGTTGAGAAATAACTAGAAAGCCAACGTAGACGTGAGATACCAGAAAGGTCTGGCCACACGATGAGCTTTTCGATGAGCTTTTCTGAGCATTTTTTCCGCTTATTCCTCTTTTACCCCTGTTTTCCCATATATGCTCAATGGGAAACATATAAACATACCAAACGCTCGTTGCGCTTTTAAGGCAAATAAAGGTTTGGGTTTTCCAAAAGGAATACGTTGGAAGAAAGGGTGTGTTGGGGAAAACACGAGAAGGCTTCCAATGTGACCAAACCCTTATACCTTTAATGTCTTGTATTGATCAGAAAAATATAACGGGATGTCGGCCTCATCAGAACCCATTATTTAATCGCTAACATTGTTCCGTTTACTTTATAATCTAAAAGTTTTTTTTTTGTCTTAATTGTGCAATAATGATTTAACTGATGAATAAAGAAATCGTTGTCAATAAGAATCAAAAGTACCGGTCAAAAAGTCTCCGGACATAACATTCGATTGTGGCAACATAGGCCATTAAGTTCCCTGTCAAAATGTCACATCAAATGTGAGCTCTCATGATTACTTTTAATACGATTAACTATCATTTATATGGTAAAACTTTAAAACGCCTCTGAAAAAAATTAAATTCAGGTTTTGTCAGTAGACTTAAAATTCGTGTTTCTATGTCCGGATACTTCATGTCCGGGGACTTTTTGACCAGTTTTCCAATTACATGAACCTTGGCTTTGGTCCATCATTTGCTGATATGAGTCCCGATTTAATTAATGAAATTATTTCACCTTCCTATTACACAACAACAAGATGTATTTGACGAATCATGAATTTAATCAAAGCAATATGGCAAAATGACAGAAACCAAACGACAAGTTCATTAACTTGATTACTACAGAAGGTCCAGATAATGTTTATCTCAAAATATGTCTCTGATTGATACTAATTCCAAGAAAAAAAACTATTTCCATATATGCATTGCTTAATAATACTAAACAGGTCTAAAAAAAATCTTATTAATACATATTCGAAGAAAATTACTGTTTTCTTGTATTAAGGTCAATATACATTGCCATTCCATATATTTCATATTTACCATGTCACTTGCTTCATATATTTTTATATGGAAAGTCTGCTCGTGCAGCATATAGATATGTAAATATGATATGTAGATATATTAAGTAAATAAATAAACTAGGTCCGCATAACAGCTTTCAGAGAAAAACCTTCTCACATACAAAAATCCGCTATTTTTCTTCTTCTATTTACTCATGTTGTGTAAATCTCCTTTATGTAATTACAAAAACATAGTTTTGTTTCTGAACAAACAACGGTATCACTACATGTATCGCAAAGATATCAAGGACTCGAGCTAATATCTCTTCAAGGATAATCCTCAGGTTCGGTTATGGGTCGCAAGAGCGTAGGACACCCAATGAGATGTTTCAAAACATGTAATATTTCTTTTATTTCTTAATATTCATTTATTCATTCTTGATTTTTCAAAGAAGCTATATCTATGAAAATCTTGAATCGATCGAAAATATATCAAATTGCATTTGATTATAAATAGAAATAACAAAATAAGTTTAAGAAAGGTTAAGCGTTGTTTTGAAAAGTGTATTGATTAAGTTAATCATTTTTAATGACATTGGTTTCGAGAATCAGTTCGTGAAGTTTTCCGCAAAGGCGAATTAGATCGAAGAAATGGTTCGCTATTCGAAGGATTATACTCATTAGGAATATCGTTGATATAGTGTATTTCTATCTATTACAAGTACATGTATATGGATTGATTGTCTGTCAAAAATGCTAAAGGAACAATCCCTATTTCGGACATAAGGTCATATGGAAAGAAGTTAAGTTGACATATACAGCACGTGTCATGTTAAGCTACCATAAATTATCCAGATCTCATAACTATTTTTTTTTAATCACGCCCTTAGACCATTCCAGGGTAAAAGGAGACAAATAAAGTTAACAACGGTAGAGGTCAAATTAAGCAAAATCTAGATTTTTTGATTATTCAAAGAAATTAGTGTCGAGGATCAGTTCGTTTTCCGCAAAGGCGAACTAGATCGAAGAAATGTTTCGCTGTTTCGACGGATTATTTTCACCAGGTATATCGTTGATATAGTTCTATCTATTACATGTATATGTATTGATTGTCTGTTAAAAATGCTAAAGGAACAATCCCTATTTCGGACATAAGGTCATATGGAAAGAAGTTAAGTTGACACATACAACACGTGTTGTGTTTGACTACCATAAATTATCCAGATCTCATACCAACTTAATAAAGAAACCCCAGACGATTCCAGGGTAAAGGAGCAATTTACTCAAGGCGAGTAATATTGTGTATGAACTTCATTTCACCTCATGTGTTTATGTAGTTTGGTGTTGATTGATATTTGGCCTTGGGAAAAATATTCAATCGGTGAGTATTATGGTGCTGAAAAGCAGTGAATTAATACTAATATGCCTCTGGATCTAATTGATTAGTTTGATGCGACCTACTCAAATAAACGTGACACAATGTGGTAAATACTAAGTGTTATTATGTTTGTGTGTGAACATTTCTGGATAACAATCAACATAAATTTTCTTCGATTTTTTCGATGGCATTAAAAATATATATATTTTCGCACCGAATATCACACCGAAACTCGATTCGAGTACAATTAACGTTGCCAGAGAGCTTGAAGACCAATTATGTCACCTGGTTAAAAAAAAAACAGAATTACAGCAAATGTTCCATGTTGTCTTCCTGTGGTTTTGAGACCGAGGCACAAGACAAGGGGCAACGCCGTACGGGCAGTGTTTTCATTACAAACGTAAAAAATAACTAGAGTCGGACGTTACAAGGAAGATTATCCGACGTCAAGACGTGGAAGGACGTACAAAAAGCTTTCAATGCATTAATTTGAACTGGTATTATACATATACTTGAAGTTATAAAACTACTCAGGGTCAAAATGAATGTTGTGTCCGAAACTGTGATAAAAAAGAGAAGAGCCTAATGTAAATTGTCAGCTATGAGTTGACTTTTTTAACATCACACTACCAGTATTATCTAATTACATGTCATGAATATGTATATATAATTCTACAAAACAAAAGGCAATTAAAAATCTAAATGTTTTGTTATTGTTATTGCGCATCCCTTAATCAACTTTGTTGTCACCATTCATAATTATGAAAATGGCAAAATAGCCAATATCTAAAATAGATACGATTAATTGCCCTTTAATTGCTTACATGAGATGTTATTGTTTTAGTCTTATTTAGTATCTAATTCATGCCTTGGGGTATGAATCAAATACTAAATTAGGCCAAAACATCTTCATGTTAGAAAATTGAAGATATATATATATATATGTTTTTTTTATAAGAGCAAAGTGTGTTGATAGCAAAAAGTATGGAAATAAAAACTTATATTGGCTTAATGTTGACACAGATTGACGCCAAAACAACAGGATTTGTCCCAAAACCCCCGACTAATTTATTTGCACAAAAAAGATAATCCCTAAACAAAATGACAACGTCCCACTGACAACAAATTGATTTTTTGCTTTTCTGATGACGCAAGTTTGCATATACGGGAGTGATGTTATCGTGACGAGTGCAGAATGAATATTTTTATATAAAAATATGTCAGATTTAGATTAAATAGTCTTTTCAACATGAAACTTAAGCTTATAGAACTCATGACATACTTTTCTGTTTGTAAACATATCTGTCTCGGTCTAACGTTTACACCGCATGCCATTTATACACTACAACAGAAAAAAATATATTCAAAGCTGTAAACAAACTGCATGTGATGGTAGTGTGATGTTATAAGCCGTTATTATAACGGCTACATGTTAAAGGTCCTGTCCACACGTTTTTGGTCCAACATGTTGATCAGACAAAATATTGCATTTGACAAGAATGACGCAAGAACCAAGCGGGTAAGCGGTTATTTTTTGTTAGCTTCTTTTGCGGATATTTACACTTAAAATCCTTGTTGTTACTGCGAACAATACTTAATTACTAAAAACAATCGATGGAACAATGACGTGATGTGTAATACGTTCTACACGTGTAGATACAGACATATATTTCAGGACCTTCGATATAGATACGAGTTATCTTGCCTATCAAAACGAGACCTTTCAAATTATTCACCAAGCCTAGTCAACTTGAAACATTCAATTGAGGCCACTAGAATTTTACCCGTCCTCTAAAAGCTGTAATCAAAGGACATAAAACCCTTTTGTGACTTTTATATAAGGACTACTTTGCATGTGTGTTATTAAAGGGACAGCATATAAGGCGCGTTCACCCGAAATAAAAGCGCATAATTCTGGGTGAACAGAAGGGATAAACCACTATGTTTTTATACAAATGTGGCTTCAAGTTTAAAGCGCAAAATGTGTGTTTTGCGCTTTTTTTTTCGGAGCGGGTGAACGCGCCTTATGGTAGAAAATCTAAATTTGTCTCGATGTCATTTTGACGAATAACCAGCTGTGATGGACACTTGATCTGGGACAATTTAGCACAAAAGTCACAAAATTACACCAGGTTAGAAGGCCATTTGATTTTATTCGGCTATTTTAAACGCGCTAAGGATATAAATAGAGGTTATTTGTACTACCGTAAATGCAAAAAGAAAAACAATTAAATTTGGATATATCAATGTCAAATTTGAAATGCCAATCAGAATTTGTATGTGAACATCAAGTTTATTAATTTAACATTTGTATTGCAAGTTGTTTCACTTGTTGGTTGTGAACTAGGTCTACATCCGAAGTGTAAAGTGATACCAGAGTTATTTCTATATGAACAAAAAGAATTATTAGGATATTAGCCCACATTGTCAAAGGAGGATTTACCATCTTTAACTTATATTTCTAATATATCATTTCAAATGATGAAAAACATGATGCAACCACACTCTGTGCTACAAAAAAAAAAAAACAACAACAACAACATGTTGATTGTCCACAATCGGTAGCGTCATATTTACAACGGAAAATATGCCAACATTTCCTTGTGTTATTTATGGGCAAATTGCCTGATATATTCCATAATTCCAAAGTCGCAAATCTTCTTATATAGCCAACAAATTATGTATGACACTATCATTAATTTCCTTTATGATACAAAAATCATAAGGAGATATTGCGTGGATGATAAATTACATTTTGTAATAATGTTTAATCAAATCATAACTGCTTGTATTTTTTTACAGAAGCATTGAGTGAGAGAGTAAGCTGCTTGGCCTAAATGCAAAAAAGAGGGAAAGTAATAACAAGGAGAGGGGAGAAGCTATAAGTTTAAAGGAAAGCTTGCCATGTTAGCAGTGTCATAAATAACAAGTTGCCTGAAAGGGACAAAGCTAGAAGACAAGCATTAGCGGGAACAATATACAGTAAATGGAACTTAGGCATTTAGCTGCCGTTTTGTGTAAATATGTTATATAGAATGGAATTATTGATGCGGATAACTATATAAACAAGGATCTTGCGTAGTATATAAATTGTGCTGTAACAAGGTTAACATTCGAATCAATGTGAATATTTGAGTGGATAGGTGTAAAACATTATTTAAATTTGGTCAACTTTTAATGCATTGTATACAGCATAGACATATACATATTGCTATTTGACAGTGTAAAAATATTTAAAATATTATAAATGAGGATAAGCAGTTTAACAACAACAACAACATATTTCAACAGACACAAACACTATAATTGATTTGATATATGATGGAATAATATATTCAATTAACAACCAAATGTGTCTATTAAGGAAGCGATAGTACAAAGAAAGTTGATTTATTACTGCAATAATTGCGACCATTAGGAGCAAAGGAATTCTACTCGCGAGGACATTATAAACGTTTGTCAAAAATAAGAGACATACCGTAAACACACGTTTAAAACACTTAGAACTCCATATACACGGTGAACGGTCAGTTCAAAAACTGTATTTTTCTCCTAATTGCGAACAATCCATCAAAACGCACAAGATATATCTGCAAAACAATACGAGTCTGACAATAGAAGGAAAGGGTAAAAAAAACGTAACGTATTCTCTTCTAATTTCAGTCATCCATCAAAGCGCGCACATTTTATATGGGAATATGATGATACATCAGCCTCCCATCATGTCCGACGTTCGTTTATCTGCTAAGACCGCCGCTATTCCGATCGTTCGTTCGCGATCGTGCAACCCGTATCGCAGCGGCGGTAGCCTATCGCCACAACCGTTCCCGGCTTCGAATACCGGGAGTAAAAGCGATAATAACAACACCGGAAGCATCGACCGCGATGATGACGTATTATCGCCACTTCCGGGCGATAATGAGGATACATCCGCCGCGTCATCGCCGTCTGTACTAAGTAGGTCACCGGGCATGCGTATTGGTGTGCATTCGCCAGGAATACGCCGACGATCGAATACGCTGGACAGCGCGGCGAATTTCGCTGCCGCTAATCGCAAAGCGGCCGCGAATGCGCAAAGCGGTTTTTCACCGCTTCCGGTCAGTGTCCCTAAAGACCCTATCCAGCCCAAGCAGGGCAGTATACAGGATATCCATAGCAGTGTACGAGACAATGAGGAAGACGAGGAAGACGATGTGTTTAGCGAACTGATATCGATGCGACCGCGCTCGAGCACGTGTCCCGCGAATATGGCGAAACTACGCAAGGTCAAACTGCGTTCGATGCGCCGACCGCCGACGCCGCCGCCTATGGACTTAATTGATTCGCACTCGCACTCGCGAACGCACACGCCGCTCGCGCATTCGCATAGCTCGTCGCTTGATGAGATCGAGGACGAAGATATTATAGTTGAACCGGAAGTTGTGTCGAGGAACGGTTGTCATAGCAATACAAACTGTGCGGCAGTGTCGGCAAGGTGACGCACCGGAACTACTGCTGGTTTTAAATTGTATAGGATATAGTATAACTATTTGTTGATATTTTTATTATGAAATATGTCAGATGATTTTGTAAAGATTAGGAGAGATAAGAATGGTGAACACTAAAAACTGCTCTTTAATTTGGACAATTGCGTTGTTATTTATATGTATCGTAGGTATTTGTATATATAATAACCTCTCATCTGATAGATGCAGCTAAATCAAACTGAGGCGTTGTTTATATTTATATCAGATACGATTTACATGAGTTGTCAATGATGGCTCGGGCAGAAACATTTTATCCTGTCTACCCATTCCCTGCAATCGCTGCGATTATTTAAAAGTTAGGATATGACATATTTTGTTTCCAATTTCGCAACAATCGTAAACTTTATCGCAGGTACGTGACCGCAGCATAAAATGACACAACGTTTGTTACATTAAAATATACGTGAGTAACCGGTTACGCAACATACATGACATTGTACCCGTGTTTTTAATATTGTCAAAGCTATAATTGTTTTTAACGTATTGTGAAGGGTTTTTTGATTATAACTACTATTGACGTTCACATTGTTTTGGTCCTTTACATTGAAATATTGTAATGTGTTGATTCCATATAGTATTTTGAAGATGTCTCGCAAATAATTATTGTCTGAAGTTTAAGGTAATAAAAATTAATAACTTTAGCACATTTATGATTTACGTACATGGATGATGTAATGTCGATTAATTTGATATATGCGTATTTCAATATCCTGGTGTTATCTGAAATGTTCAGGCTTTAGTCGAAGAAGCAAATATGGCTAAATCTTCGTTTGAAAAAAAATATTTATAACATTTTATTCAAAATTGTTATACAACCCATCTAATGCACGAGCATAAATATGGTTATTTTAAAATAAGAATAAACGTTTCATACTGTTGAACCAATTCCATTAGAAAAGTTCAGTAATCGTTCATCTTTTGAAATTCACACAAATTGTGAACCCTAATCTAATTATTCATACCCTCTGTGCCTGTTGAAAGTCGGTACTTCAATAAACGAATCCTATTCATTTGGGAAAATTCACCATTAATTTTAACGGTACAATTGGATTTCGAGTTTTTAATGGCATGCCTCTTTCCATCTCATAAACACATTGTTGCATCGTAAAGACTGGAATCCCACTATATTTTTTCTAAACGTATTAATATGCGCATAAAACTACTTGAAACTATGAAAAATACTAATAAGAAATCATTTTCAAAATATTATTTGTCTCATCATCGTAACGGGTTATCGCCCATAAGAAATAACATCGGGAAAGCATTTATATTAAGCCACACACATAACACGGCACAGCATCGTCTGATCGGGTTGAAAAAAGTTTGAATAAGCCCATATTTATTCAGATTAGAAGTTTTATAACATGATTGTGTTATTTTGCTGGACAGCAACAAACGCGCGTCCTTCTCGCATGTAAAAGAGACATGTCAATTTTTGCATCAAATTTCATATTTTTCCAAAAAGTTAATTGCCCAACCGCAACTGGCTCAAAAGAATTCCTCTCAAAAAGAACAAAATGAGGTGCCAAACATGCAATAATATTTCATAAAACATGATTTGATTCCTTAAGAAAGTCAAGATGAATAGAATGGTCAATCGCAAAGCCCTGATTCTTGATTGGATAATAGCCTTGCGAAAACGAAAACAGCATTGAATTGCAAAGAGCATCCCATGAGGTGTTCCTCCAAAAAAGGCGTTCTTTTTCAAAATTGATCTGTCTACAAACGTTCAAAATTTGTCTTCTAGCAACAAGAATTTAAAGATCACCTTTAAAAAAATACGATTTCATTCGAAATTTTGATTGTATTTAAATTCAGAGATGTATTAAAAATATGCCAAATTTATTTTGGTTGTTCCTCTCCTTTTTCTGGCTGACAAGACGAGCGAACCTGGCTCAATTATCTACAAAATTTTAAACATTTTTTTTGTAAAAATACTTTTCGAAACATGTTTTATATTGTACATGTATATTTCATTATTTAAGTGATTTCATGTGCAAATGACCACTTTTTGAACATCTGGTCGTAGGGTGCCCTTCAATTGCCTCACTTAACACGCATGTTACTTGTATCTTGATACTTTGACCAAGGACTTGTTCGTGAATACATTGTCATCTGAGATTAACTGCAATAGAATCAAGTTCGATTGTCTTGATACAATTACTAATGGGATACGTGTTTGTTTTGTAATGCTAGATTGTTGATTCAATATTTTCATATACAACTTAATATTGAGATTAGAAATATATATATTTTCTATATATAAAATGAGAAAAATGTTACATTACCTTATATTGTGCCACAGCATGTTTATATAATAGACACTATAAATGGCCTCAAATTCACAAATTTTATTTTCATGATAATGCCCATTCGAGACACTTACACGCCTGGGCATATCGGAAGCGTTTTCTACATACCCCTAACAAATGTTTTTAATGGATTCCTTATCGGAAACTAAAAATAATTAAACGAGCGTTTTGTTGCGTTTTTGAGCTTCCTATTAGGAATACATTTGAAGACAGGGAAAAAAGCTAAAAGAGACTTTCAAAGTAACCAGGCCCTAACACTGTCAAAAGAGGTTACAAATAGCATAGTATAGCAGACATCTCAGGCTTTTAATGTCACAAATAACAAACGTTTTTAGGCATGTCTGGACGTCACGATAAGAGAAAATCCAAGTGTATCATTATGGGAACATGACTTAATGTAAATGTCCCCGTTCAGAATTTATTTTTATAATAAAATAATATAAGTGAGGAGTCGGTTTTTATTGCTAAGAAAATGTTTAATCGGAATGAATCTCCGATGACAATAGATTTATGATGAGTTTGGTGCAATACTTTAATTATGGAATAAAAAAAAAATAATGTGTTCATTTCAATAAATGTATCCGAAATAACTAGCCTAAAGATAGTCTTATTAGGTGCCCAAAACATTGTTAAAAGTTATTGTTTTTATCATGATATGCGACTCATATCGTGTACCAACCGTCGATTTACTATTCACTTTTATTTCGCATGTCAACATAATTCATAACAGAATCTAATGTTATCTCAAAGACGAGGTCCCTATCAAAAAGCAAGACCATATACACATGAAAACGCGTACAAAACTATTTATAAAAACATGCACAGCCTCTCACAAAGTCAAATAATTGCATGATCATATCTCGTGCATGCCACAACATTGCAAGGCCAGATATTTCAAAAACTATTAATATTTTGTCAACATATTTAAAAATTGAAGAAATCAAATATAGCTTTGTCTGTGTTCATCTGTGCGTTCTCATGTAATTTCCACACCGAAGTCCTTCGTTTGACCACACGGCATTTTTATCACATCAAGATACATATTTATGGTGTCAACTTCTTTTGTTATGTTCTAATGTCCGCAGCAGGAATATGTTTACGGAAATAATATAAACTAATTACATGTATCATCTAATTGAAAAACTATTAATTTAATAACTACATCCAAATTTGGTGTTATGTGTTTTGTCTTGATTTGAAAATACGAAAACAAGAATGTTGTTAATTATTTTGCGGAACAGAATGTTCGATTTATTTATATCAAAGTGTTGGTTGACAAAGAGAAAATTAATCATTTCCTGTTTATAGTAAAATGAACTTTCAAAGCCTTTGGTTAATGATCAAATGTAGTGTTTCAACTAAACAAAATGTACTGATTTGTTAAAATAGACAGTCAGAGGTTATTCACACATTGTACACGAACTATTTTTCATGGTGATTTTTTTCAGTCAGGTTTCAAGCTCCCAT
>LQRL01176036.1:0-11054 GCA_001703475.1 Hydroides elegans
AAAACACGCCCTCGTGTCGCGGATGTTTTTGTGCGCAATTTTATTGATACCAACATTGAGACGCTACCCTGGTCAGCTTTTTTACGGTCAATAACCCGCTGGAGCACTCTTGGAACCATCTAGACCGTCGCACATGATCCGGCCAACATGCCCCAAAAAACTGGACTGGTTCTTATCGAAGAGTGGCATCCTTACCATAGGCAATCATCAACCGATCGGTTATGTTGGTGCCACGACGTATTCACGAAATATTGGCTGTAGGAGGTCGACACACTCGATATCAACCATGTGAAATGTTTCTGTCTGGTTTTAGCACGGGATATTTTATACCACTAAAAGTTAAAATGAGGATCCATTCAGTAGAACCCGAGATATGACCCTCTAAAGTCATATTATACTTTCTTGTTTGGGTCAGTATATTTGCAACTGAAAAGCACCGAATCGCTGAAGTGCACGCCTAGTCTAATAAATAAGTAGAACTTTGTAGTTAATAATCTTGACCTAATTTGTTTACAAAAAGTTAAGGTTGAAAAGGGCATATATATAAATTGTACCCTTTACGATTTTTCAAATGGGTGAAATCGCTGTTGTTCTTAAAAAAAATGACCTTCAATTTTATTTAGACAATTAAACAGATGCATAGCTTTTACAAAGGCATAATAATTGAAATAATAACCATGTACCAAAAAAGCCATAATGAATTCTAATTTACGTACCTGACTGATTAACATAAACTAGTTTTGATATAATATCACAATAAAAACATTGCCAGAACTGATTATCAAGGGCAGAAAGGCCGCATTTTTGCACTCATGGCTTTTATAAGTGTCTATTTTTGTACTCTTTTTAAATTACACAATTTTATAATTGTTTGATATGTTTAAGTAAGTCTCTAATTATTCAACAGTTATAAGACATGGCAATAAGAGTCTTCATACCAGTTTAAGTAATACGGTCTCAGCTTACGGTCTTACGACTTGCTTATTTTATCATATAAAGCAAAAATAAATAAACAGAAAAAATAAAATTATCTAATAAATTCTATTTTCAAAGAGGTAGGAATTATAAAGAGTTAACATGACCTGTACTAAAATTCTAATAGTATTATGTATTTGCTGGGTGTAATCGGATGGAAGACCGAGTCGTCCAACAGAGCCGAACACACAGAAGAACCAGTTCATTGTTGTAAGTAAATCTATTTGTTTAAAGTTCACATTGCACACTTTGCATCTTACTTAATCAATATATCTGATCGAAACGGTAATGTCAGAACACAGGTGATCAAGGTTTGAAAACACAACTCAAGAATGCAAACGCCTTTACGATTTGAGCACGCAGAGGCAGATTTTAGTTCAACTAAAAGCGGCCAAAAACGAAAGTCCCCACTAAATCTTTTGACCAGTGGTCAAAATTAGACCATAAATTGTTAATTTAATAATATACGCATAAAGTCCATTATCTGTTCCACCTATGTACGAAGTTTGAGAGAGAAGAACGGAAAATTTAAGAAAATATCATTAATTCAACAACAGTGGTGTCACTTTCAAAAGCTGCGAAAATATCTAGTGGGGTCAGAGTTATAGGTATTCTATAGAGTCCAGTACCATATAAACGCTAAAGACATGTTATGACTTAAAAAACAGCACTCTGATGTGAAGCACATATCATGCTAAACCTTTCATATAGACTTGTAAAAATCCTATGCAGAGGTTTCACATGAGCGATTTTGCAGTTTTGAAAGTGTTGTTTAATGAATAATCCTTTTTAGTTTTCGTTCATACTTTTCAAATTTGGAACATAGGTAGAAGAGAAAATGAGCTTCAATAATATATAATAATATTAAGCATTTATGGCCTAATTTTGACCATGGATAAGACAAAGCTATTGGGGTATTTTTTGGCCGCCTTTGCTTAAGTGCGTCAACAAGAGTAGGAACATATATCTTTGTTTAATTCTAATTTAATTTCAAAGGACTATCTGAAAAATATGGTTATTTGGGCGATGACAAGGAGCAAACTGTAGAGGCAGGTATCCAGAAGTTTCAGCGGAAGTGGCAAATAGTAGCAGGATTGCCCCCAACTGGTCAGTGGTTTTGTGGGTGGCAAGGGGGAGGGGTCACTGTAAGGTCAGAAAAATAAGTATGTCAAATGAAAATAAATAACTTGGTTACTGTGTGTCGTCGTGTTTGTAGGTTTATGAACATGCGTTATCATGTTAACAGATTAAATTACTTTATACATTTTTAATTTTTCTAAGAACTGAATAGTAAAATTACTATTGCCAGTAAGATTTGAACTTACTTTTACATAAGTATTTGCAAGACTATCTATTCAGTTTATATTAGTATACACTATCTCCACTATGAGCATTGATATTTTTATACACATAAAAAGTCTCAATTTCGTTTTAATTTGTACAGTTTTATCTTAAATAAAAAATATTGACAAGTTTATATTCATATAATATTTGTTCATATGTCACCAAAATTCACTGTGCTATTCAAATAATTTTAAGACTGATTATATTGATGCATAAAGTCTTTAAATTGAAGGTGATCTCACTCCTGCAACGCATGCCTTTATAAGAGGACCACGGTGTGGTGTGCCTGATTACCTTCCGGGGATGAACAAGAGGAAACGCCGATACACGAAAGGTATTTTTTAAATAATTTTGGAAAGAAAATTAGGGTAAGGGATAGGGGGTAAACTGTTATAACTATTTTAAAGACAATTTGGGGTAGTAAGTGGATACTATGAAATATATTTCGCAATAAAAGTGAAGTAGGGGTATGTTTAAAAACATTATTAAATTGAAAATGAAAACTTTGCACTTTTTGTTTTGTTTGTTTATTATTTCTTTCAAATACATTAATTGTATCAAATCAATTCAACACAAATCCTAGGAAAGTTGATATGATATTGTGATAATAAAACATGTGCTAAAATCTAAATTCCATAATTTTATTTGACACATTTGAAAGGATCAAACTGGGAGCATGATATTATCTTCTTCAACATTTCCCATTATACGAATGATCTACCGATGGAACGTATTGACCAAGAAATAGCGCGGGCTTTCAAAGTTTGGTCGGACATCACTCCACTGCAATTCATTCGAGTTTATGAAGGTTGGTTAGTTTACACGAGGGCACTCAACGATTTATTCGGGTAAATGTTTATTCTTGCAGCAGCTCTTCCTTGCTTGCAACTTTTTCAGAACAGAACAAAGATTTTTTTTCGAAACGATTATTTTCCTCTAGGAATATGTTTGTAAATAGATCGACCAATGCAGATTTGACTAAATTGAGTATCTTTAAACGAATCAGTGAGAGAATAACCTGACAAATATTTGAATTATTGAAATCTTAATTCTGGTAGGAGATTGTATATTTGCTTGCAATAGCTTTTCTGGGTTTCTTGCTTGCAACTTCAGAATAAACATTTTGATGCAAATAAAAAAGTAAATCGTTGAATGCCCCTCTTTACAGTCCCATTGTATTCATGATCCATTATTATTAATGATGAACAATAAACTAAAGTACTAAAGTCAACTAAAGTACTCGGTCAACTCCATTAATCATACCATTGTACAGGTGTATCGGCTGTATATCGAAACTGTACACTATTTTAATTAATGGACGGGATAATTATTTGATAATTAATGGACGGAATAATTTTGATAATTTCTTTAGTTTTGTTATAAACAATCATTTGAGAATTAATCAAAAACACTTTGAAATTATTATGTGTTATTTAAGATTGGTAAATGCTCCAAGCTGACCAGACAAAGAGGAACAGTTCAGCTCTCTTAGAAAAAATGAACACTTTTTTTTCAAAATTGTGATGTTGAAAGCAAGTTTCATTTGAGTCACATTGCAATGAAACGTCAAAACCTGCTGTATCTTCATGATTTTTCCTTCATAGCTATGTATTTATCACTTTTAAGGTCATGTAGATGTTGACATACGGTTTGTGCCGAGTAATCATAGAACCGGGTCGGACTCTGATGGTCCGGGTGGAGTTATAGCAGACGCGGGTTATCCTAGTGATGGCGATATACATTTTGATGACTCGGAACTGTGGACTGCTGAAGCAAATGATGGTAATGTAGTTGTGCAATAACACCAAGGTTGCACAAAACCTCATCATGACCTCATGCTGAGCTCAAAAGGGTTAGTTTTAGACCAGCATGAGCTCTTAGTGAGGTTTTGTGCACTCGTGCTAAAGGCATATAAAATAGAGTATTGATTGCACCTGTATAACTTATAAACATGTTCCATTTTTTTGTATACTGCATAATTTATCATTAATTTAGTTTTATCTAGTATTGAAGTATTTTATGTCTGAATTTGATATGCCTCATAAGGCCTAGCAACGGGGTAAGCTTCTACCAGGGTTTCCTTAATCAAATGTATTTTTAATGTATTCTTTCTGGTAAACTGAAACAGCATACCTTCAAATAACAATACAATGTCATGTTATCATTGTTAATGACCATTTTTTTCTGATAGGTATTAATCTGTTCCAAGTAGCAGTGCATGAAATTGGCCACGTTTTGGGTTTGGACCACTCTGAAAACCACGAATCCGTTATGTTTCTATTCTACGGAGGTTATAGCCAAGCCTATCTAAGTCTTCATAACGAGGATGAACTTCGCATTCAAGCCATCTATGGTGCAGCGACTACTATTTAGCCAGTCGACATAAAACCTCATCATTACCTCATGGTGACCTAAAATTAACTCATATGAGATCACCACGAGGTCATGATGAGGTTCTACGTAGACTGGGATATAGCCATCAACCGAAATATACGAAGATGGAGTTTTGGCGCATTCGCATAGACGTTAAACATTATATTCAATGACATCTACTATATATTACTCATCAAAGTGATTTTTAAAAAAAGTGTTTGATTGTTAATTGGTCTCTATCAAATAATTACATAAATAAATTACATATGTTGCATCAAACACATTGTGATCATAATGATCAACAAACCATTAAATTCGGTAACTTGTTGCACTTCACAAACTAAAGTGTTTTTAATTTTAGAAACTATAGTGAGATATTGGTGTGTTGCTAATCATGTGGTACATTTGATTTCAAACCAATATCTAATTATTTATTTTAAGCAAATTTAAGATGTAATTTCGCTAATTATGTGGTACATTTGATTTCAAACCAATATTTAATTATTCATTTAAAGCAAATTTAAGATGTAATTTCGCTAATTATGTGGTACATTTTATTTCAAACCAATATTCAATTACTCATTTTAAGCAAATTTAAGATGTAATTTCGCTAATTATGTGGTACATTTGATTTCAAACCAATATTTAATTATTCATTTAAAGCAAATTTAAGATGCAATTTCGCTAATTAGGTGGAACATTTTATTCAAACCAATATCTTATTATATATTTTAAGCAATTTTTTAATGTAATTTCGCTAATTATGTGATACATTTGATTTCAAACCAATATTTGAATATTCATTTTAAGCAAATTTAAGATGTAATTTCGCGATGGTTGCAAGTTAATTCATTTGTAGAAAAATGAATTTAAGGCAAAGATAGTTATGGTAATTATGCTACTCACAAGGTATCTACGCTGTAGTTATATGGGGTTTACATAGTGGACGATATTGTAATTGTTCAGATGTTTTAGTGATTGGGAAATAAATCCAGCATACCACTTGTTATAGTTTGTTAAGTAATACATAATTAAGGTGCATAGTTTCGGCATGGTTACAAAATTATGCAAACTGTGATTTTAAGTGAACTGTATGCTAGCATTTCCGGGCAAGCAATAATAAGGTTATGATGATACGATCTTAAGCTAAAGCATTTGTATTATGACACTATCTAAATATATAATTAGTTGTCAACGATATGTTTACTAGCCCACTTAATTATCCCTTTAAGAATAAAACTTTTAGAGATTCAAAATTAGATTTTATCGACTCATTTTTAAACTTATTTCATCTTTTAGATTTTTGTTGTAAACGGAATCACAATGGCTTGCCTCTCTTTCCAGTTGTATTTCTTTAGTTTTAAGTTACTATTAATAATAGAAATAATAGCGATTTTACTCCCAGATTTCAGAATATACATGAGGAAAAGACAATAATTTTATGAAAAATAGAAAAATAAAAACAAAGTTTGAGAGCAAATTGTCGTTCTGTGTCCAAGGCCGCGGTTACACTGAAGAAAAAGAAGCAGCTTTTTACGAAAAGTATGGTTATACTGTGTGTTTTCACGTTAATCTTGTTATAAAACATTAGACTAAAATCAGGTCGCGTTGATAAACCTTTTTTCAGTGTAAACGCGGCCTAAGAAAGAAGACAAAGGTCACACAAGGGTGGTTGTGAACTCTGGTTTTATAAGCTCAATTCGATTTCACTATTTTTTTAACTACCGGAGAAATGAGTGGGCTCGAGCTAAAAAGACAACGTCACTAATGAATTCACTAATTGGTCATATTTCGTTAAAATGTCTCTAGCATCCCGTATTTAATGGTATCAAGAAGACGTGGTGTTGAATACTTAACACCCTTCTTAACAGCAGCTAACAACGCAACTTGGGAAGGGTTTTAAACAATGGGCGGCTGCCAATTAATACGAAAACTTGACATCGCAAATGCATTTGCTGGTGAAAGTAAATTATTGGATTCCTATAATCTTGCGCCGCAGCCCCTTTTTAAAGTCCTTTACAATGGTGTTGTGTTTCACGGCGGCTTTAAGATTAAGAAAAGCGAAAGGGTCGGGCAGAAATAATATTTACACACTAGATTCTACAGGCTTGTGGGGGTGTGCTAATAAAAAGTACAGTAAATAGCAGTTAAGACTAATTGCAGAAAATATATATTTTATAGGGATAAAATTGGGTGCCCACTTCTCACGTCGATATGCTTTTATATGTTTTTTTTTTAATTCTACCAAACGTAAAGTACTGAGTCGGCATAACAAACATTTAGAAAGGAATTGCTAAAATTGCTAGAAAAAAATTGCTAGAAAAAATGGTAATTTCTTGCATACGTAGCATATTTCTTCGTTATTATTTTTGCAAAAAAAAGTAACAATTATAGAAATAATTTCCGGGTCATTATACTTGAATTCCAGTGTTTGATTGCAATGATTGAATTGTCATAGGGAGCAACGTGATACGTATTGATACGAAGGAAACACGTATGAATTCATAGCATTTTTTCTTGTAATGAGACTTGAGAAAACCCAAGGAAGACGTTTAACGCTAATGAGAAGATGGGGAGGGGATGGGTATCGGCATAGTGGTGATGGGGCGGGGTAAATATTTTCTTGTAGCAATAATATAACATGCCAATTATACTGTCACTCTCAAATTGTTTTCAGTTGTAAACGTTTCTATTAATATTAAAAAGACTATTTTTCTGCCAAAGTTCTTGAATTATGATACAAAAAGTCATCCTTTCGGAAAGGCATCCCCACGACCTATTTTTTGTATTTGAAAAATGTATACTTGAGCATGAAACACCCGCAATACAATATAATCGTTTACCAAATATCCATGCATCACGCCTATCATCAGGCGTGGATCCAGAAAATACTGTAGTGTAACGTTGTAGCCAATGGTATCAAAGATAACAGTGAGCGGGCCACCATTTATTTATTTTTGGTATGACATATGAGGGTGAATTGGGGCTCCCGCATCTACATCCGCGCCTGACCAAACCCCCTAAACTGTCTTTATCACTATCGGTGTATGACCTTAAACATTTATCTATTTAAATTACAGCATCATCAACTATTACCAGGAATAAAGTGAATAATTAAGTAATTAATTAAGCAATCAAAAAAAATAATAGTCCATGCAAAATTGCTCAGATCTGAGCACGACATTTTTTTCGTGATGAAAATCACGAGGTTTCAGCAATAAAATATAAAAATATATATTACTCGTGATACCATACATCTTAGCCTACCATTGGTCATTAACTGAAGGGCTCCTTGTATGACAGCTATTAACTCAGCAAATCACATTTTACAACTGTGTTTTGATAAAAAAAACCGATCTATATATCAATAAAACCTAATTTTATACCAGTAACAAGCAATCTCTCTGAGAAAAAAACACAGATAAGAGTTTACTATATGATAAATCACTGTATTGAGACTTATTTTTACATAAAACACCAAAGTTCCTTCTAGGACTTTTATGCACGCAACCCTTCAATTCACATATATTCGCATATACTCTATAAGTTAGTTAATAGCCTCGTTCACGATCTCCGTGAGTGCCAATCGACGTCAGAGCAATGAAAAGAGGGAGGTGCCTAATTGAAGGGGGGGGGGGACCCTACGAGATTTCCTTAAAAACTGTTGCTTTCAGCATTTCATCTAGCTACACATTTTCAAAAATATCCTTCTACCTACAAGAATTTAAGGAACACTTTTTTTTTAGAGTTTAGGCGGTGTTAAAAATGTGTTCTAAAATTCTGTGTGTACACTTATTCAGAGATGTATGGCTAGGTATAATAAACTAAAGTATATCTAAATATTGGCCATATATATCAGTTTTATCATTTTGTTTTCGTAAGAGGCGTTACTCTCCAGGTTCTAGCTATCTAGATTAACGTAATAAGAGCCATCTAGCTATCTACAAAAATAGGAACATCTTTTTGTAAAAAAAAATGTTTTTTTTTTTTTAATTTGATTATTAATCGTATATTTTCCATGTGTTTTTTAATGCTCAAATCAATGCTTTTTACAAATCAGATCGTGAGGTGCTCTTCCTAATTATCCACTACGCATAATATCCAGTGAGAAAAGCGGAAAGGGAAAGGGGCGCGTTTGCGACATTGTTTCATTCCTATTTAAATCGGACCCATCCCCCACTCTCATCCACATAATAAAGGCATCGGGAGAGTGAAACCACACTTGAGTTAAGAAAGAAGGAAGGCTTGGACAACATCCCCTTTGGTAGCCAACAAACAAGCAAAAAAGACAGCCGCCTCGAAAAAAAATATAGATAACCAGCAAAAACAAAGAAGATATTTTTCGGCCTTATAGAAAACAAATAGCATTAAGCTTCGCCGCAAAGAAGTCTTATTTTTGCATATTTTTAATAAATAGAAATAAAACTTTATTTAGGTTAAGGATGGATTTGAAAAGTGTGATTTTTGTTTGCTTTGCCATCATCAACTGCATTTGTGCAGCTTTACTTTCACCGAACCAGGGAGGCGGAGCGGTTGCCGATTATAATCAGGTAAATATAATCATTTTTATTACTAAAAACAATATAACAAATTTTTCTTTCTTTTTTAATTAGAAAAAAAGTATATTGGATTTACAAAAAGAGAAAACAAATCTTTATTGAGGCTTTTTCTTTAAGATATCATTGGTCGATTATAAATATAATTGGCCACTGATATCTTAAATATTAAATATATATCCTTAATATAATCATATTTATGAAATAAAAAAAGTTCAGGCATATATATTTATGTTTAGAGAAAAAAAGTCCAGAAAGACAATTCTTATTGGTTTATTATAGATAGATAAGAATGTTAGTTTTAACACGATAAAATGTTGAAATAAAAGTTTATTGATTTTTTCTCTTTTTATTAGACATTTTGTCTTTGGTTATTTTTTTTTTTAATCAAGATGGTTAAAGTTACATAATTTTTCTTACAAAAATAAGGCTTTACTTTTCTAAGGTTATGAAGAAAATGAAAAGAAAGGACGGAAATTCAATAAATTATATATAGTATTTAACCCTACTTTTCTCATTTCAAAATATATTTTTAATTTTATTTCATTTAACGTTTTAGCTTTTCCATAGCTTGAAGTGAAATTAGCAGTATTCCGATTTCGCTCTTTCCAAATAATAAACTTATTCATCATTCTTGAATTAGAATTAGAAAATCGTTATTTTCAACAAGGATCAAGATATTTTTTCATTTCTGATTTGTTGCAGCGGGTTGACACATTTATCATAGTTTGCATGTAATTATAGAATTATGAATCATATAGGAGTAATCAATAGATATGAATAAATATTTTGTATCTTAATAGAGTGTTGCGTTGAATGCATGACTTAGTCTATGGAAATGTTTTTATTTTTTCACTCAAATTAATATCTACAAAAACTTGATTGCTAGAAACAATAATAACATATGAATTCAACGTGTGAAAGAATACTCATCCAAACTACCAGCTATAAAAATACACAAAAACGTGACTTGATTAGGAACAATTACAGCCCATGTTTTTCTACTAAGCAGTCTATTTAATTGAGTATCTGGAGACATCAAAATAGATATACCTTAGGGATTTTTTTGAATATATTCATCTTGCCAGATGTCCTCATTGCAGTTACTCATCAAGTCCCATACTATAAGAAAGATAACTAGTTCTGTTCCTGATTTTAGTTCGAAGTCGTAGTGAAAATATTTCAAGTTGTATGATTAATCTATATTTGATTGAACTGTATTCTGAAGAACATATTTTGAATTCATATTTTCACATTGTAAGAATGATATTTTTCGATAAAACTATTAATAATAATAATGGAGGAAAATTATTAATCCAACCTGTTTTGTATGAACATTTTGAGCAGCAATATTAGGCAGTTATAGATGCGTTACCCAAAAACGATTAACTGTTCTTATCGCATCGAAATTTGAAGAAAATAATTATACCAAATAAAATACTCCGATTTTGTCTGCGATGCCTAGTACATTTTGCTTGTGCCTATATTAACCATTAAGGGGCGTTCACCCGAAACAAGCCCTGAACAGCTCGAAAGCGTGTTTGTTGTGTGTAATGCCAAATTTACTTGAAGAAAAAAAGCGCATGATTCAAAAAAAAAAAAATTACGCGCTCTTTTCTTCAAGTGAAATTTGTAAAAAAAAAATAATAATAAAAAAACGCACGCTTTCGAGCTTTTTTGGGCCTGTTTCGGGTGAACGCTCCCTTACATGTCATGATCCAGAACGATTTGACCGGGGGCGCAAATTAGGAATATTATGCAGTAGGTTTGAGGCCGTTTTTTTTTTTGTTTGGGGGGGGGGGGGGG
>LQRL01176036.1:20265-31612 GCA_001703475.1 Hydroides elegans
TAGGAGAAGAGAAAGTGATTGTAACATTTTTAGGTTTCCTCTATATAAAAAAAAAAGAAACCTGCAAGAAAAATAGACAGTTCCATTAAATGAAATCCAACATGTTTGAAATAGCCAAGATGAAATTATAACACTTGTTTTTTTTCATTTAGTCTTATCCTATTTTTTAGAAAAAATGACAAAATACCGCTTATGCACCACCCCATATCCCAAAGGCGCGCGCGAGAGAGAGAGGGATAGATAGATAGATAGATATATAGAGAGACAGAGAACGAGAGAGCGAGATATAGAGGGTCGATCTCTCTTAAAAGCAACCTGTCGCAAAATGACTGTGTCACTACAATGTCAGCCTCTGCTCACACACCTGCCTTTCCATTCTACTATCAGTGTCACTCCCTTATTGCCTACAACAGGTCGCGCGACCCGAAAAATCAACCTGCTATTAGAACCCCACTTGTTAATAAAGGTGCAAACCCCCTTCGATACAATAGAGTAGGTCAATAAGGTATTGTAGTTTAGGGGGTGCCGATTATCATTTCGCATTAATGGCCTTTTTCGGGAGGGGGATAACAAGTGTGTGTGTCGGAATGTGGTGGTGGTGTTTCAACAACTGGTGCTGTTAGGTAGATGTCACATTCTGTCCTGAGTTTTTTGAAAATTATGAGATGGAGGGATATAAAGTCGGGAGCATGGAGTCATTCCGATACAGAATCGATTGGACATTCCGCTGGTTGATACTCAAATTCGGAAAAGAGTTTATCAAAAAAGGATAAAATTTGGAAAAAATATTTTTGGTTGAATTTGGATATTAGCAAAATTGATGAAAATGAAAGTGGATGAAAATAAGAACAAAAAGCTTCCGAGAAAGGTATGTTTATAATTTCTATTATATTATCTTACTATTGGATAGTCAACGTAAAGCTAATTGCAATGTTAATAGTTTTAATTCTGTATTAAATAGACTTCTAATTGAAAGATGATTCACTTAAACACATTTCGTTATGCATGGTGATTTAAATTCAGCGTTGGTAAAATAATCGGCCTTTCTAAAGTTGTTTTTCGAGTTTAAAATTTAAAAGCTTTGATTTGCAATTACGAGTTTATATGCCAACTATAAGGTTGTTGATCGTTTTGAATTATTAGATAGAGACAAAAACAGCTCAGACAATATGATGATCAAACTGCAAAGGGGTGTGTCTCGATTGATAAAAACACAAAAAATGATTTTCAAACCGTTTGAATCTTAAAATATCAGCAATCGAATACAAAAAGGCATGCATTGAAAGCTTAAATTAAAAGCAGCTTTTTTTATAACCGTGAGCCTTATTTTCAAACAGTTTTAATTGATTTATTTTTAGCTTCGGAAGATCATTGTTGAAAAGAAGCGACGAGAGCGCATCGACACAGCTCTTAACCAACTCAAAGATATGCTGTTCGGGGGAACTTCAGAGTTACAGGTAGGTTCATTCAGTTTTTTTATATCATACATTTAACATAATCTATACTTATCTTAAATAAACTCTCGAATTGAATTTTTAACAAACAATTTTATTCTTATCTTGATAATGATATAAACCATGATTGTTTCGATAAAAACATTTTAATATTAAAATGTCAACAAAAGCAAAAACACTTTTGCTAAGAGCAGGAGTAGGGATTATACCTGATAACAGATGTATTCCCCATATGCGATGTTATTGAAGTTCTCCTTTTTTATATAAAACAAGTGGCCAATATTTTAAACTCGGTTAGCGAAAAAAAAAAATCATTTTCTCTTTTCATATCTGTTAATTGCATATATTTTAAAGACATCTGTGTTTGATAAACATGTATATATAATCTATATTTATATCGTTTTTTTTGTTAACAGAATGACTACATGCGCATGGAGAAAGCAGACATCTTGGAAAACGTCGTCAAATTCCTCCAAACCAAACAACAACAACAGAATACGGGCCCCTCAACTTCCTGTCCAAGCCCAGCTTCCTGTGACGCACAATACCGTCTCGGCTACCTCCACTGCGTTCGCGAAGTACGTCAAATCATGGGCCATTTATGCGGCGCAAATTCGCAATTGACTCTATCGCTATCGCATTACCTCAACGCGAAAGTATCGCAAATGACAACGTCACATCACGCGTTTGCGTCTTCGCCGCCGCATGAGCGATTACGCGCGACGACACAGGGTCATACGTCACCGCTTGCGTCAACGTATAAAGCAGACGATATACCCCATTTATTACGCGCGTACCCTGAATGCACTTCTGCGACTGGCATTCCGCCCGCGAGCGTTAACGCCACCGCTACGTCACCGGAACAACGTGTTCCGCAGGTTACGCCGTCAGCGCACAGCGCGTTCCATAAAGTGCAGCCATCACAACAACAAGCACCTGTACATAAATCACCTTCTAGTGACGCTATTAGTATCGCGGTATATCAGTATAATCACTATAATAACTACAGGAACGATAAAGCAACGACTAAATCGGGAGCCAATGAGAGTAGCATTGACATTCGGCCAGTGATTAAAGTGGAAGCGCAATCGAGTTCTCAGGGCACTTCCGCTAATTCATCCTTGAACTCAACGGGTGAGTCGAGTGACCTTGATAGCCATTTACAAGGTCAAATGGATGAGTCATTTTTGAGACACCACGAGCACGAGGATTCAGATATGTGGAGACCATGGTGATATAAATAATGTAAATAAAAGTAAAACTATCATTATAATGTTTTATTTGTACTTTTGCATATTCTGATTTTGATAAGCAGTGAAATAGTAAATGCACCAATCGCACACACAAAATAAACGCATGTAATGCACACATACAAATGTAAAGGATAAGAACTATCCATGATGAAAACGATTTTATACAATATTTTCATTCATATCATTAAAACGAATAAACACTTACTAGATTATTTTAAAATAAAAATATCTTGAAAATATAAGATAGAAAAGCTATCATTATTGTATTATCTGTCTTTTCAAGCACTATCTACATTTTTTTTTGCAATCACCAAAAACGTGAGATCTTTGTCCTTCCATAAAAAAGCGTTAAAAAAACTAGTTATAACTACGGTTTTATTTTAAGCACACTGAAATAATCGCAACTATTATTCTACTAATACTCATTTGGCACACGAAATTCATTTACAGATACATTCGGCTTTGTATCATAATATCGAAAGCAAAAATATATAAAATATCATTAGATCACTTCAATTCAAAAGAAATTCCATAAAACTTAAATTTAAATAAGAAAATGGTTAGAAAACAATTACACTAAAAGTTAAACCACAGTATTTCAAGAGCACATTATAGTCACACGAGTCCACAACAAATATTATGCACTTATTCAATACCAGCAAAAGATAAAATAAGATCAACACTGTAAAGCTACACGAAGCTAGAAAACTAAAATAAATCATATTTGATTTGTATTTCAAATATTTTTTGGCACATAAAATTCATTCACACCTACTTGTTAGATTACCAAAAACAGAAAGACTTATAAAACTTTCAAAATAGTTTGAGAAATTACATACGACACAACAATTTGCTATTAGATTATTTTGAAAACGCATACAAAATATTAAAACTATATTTAGAAAAGTTAAATCATTAATGCACTGAAAATACGCTTATGTTGTAATAGGATTTATTTTGTTTCCCAAAATAACATCAACATAGTTTCCTGAGATTGTTACTCCCCAACTTAAGAAAATGTTGTTTTGACGGTGAAATCATTTCCAACAGGATCTAAGACACTGTCTTAAGTTTACTTGGTACAACTTATTTTTAATCATGCATTGTTCAGAACATCCGCAAAGAATTATTATTTTGGTTATAAATTCAATTGATGAATACATTCTTTCGATGAATACATCCTTTTGATAACTATTTATACCTATGAATATAACTTTTAGATGAACAAATAGTTTCCCTGATTATATCCTTTTTGTTATTACAATTTCATTTAATATCTTAGCGCAGTTTATTCTTGATTATGTCGTCAGATAATGCGACGTATTTTAAATCATACATTGCTTTCTTCATCCGCCATAATTAAATTATTTCTTATGATGATTTGATATTCGGCTTCGGTGATTACTAAACAACTTGAAACTTTAACTTTTATCGTTTAATGACTCAGCTTATCTCGAATTTGTCAGTTTCGGTAGATAATGTTCGAAATAGCTGATGGTGGTTTTGAAAGATTAACTGAATATCTTTAAACGTTTGGTCATTCAATAGCCTGATGTTTAATGTCATCGTTTAATAACGCAGCAGCTTTTCTTGGTTCTGTCGGTACGGGTATAGAATGTTTGATGTGTCTCCCTGATTGCATCCTAGCCAGCCCTCCGGGGTTGATTTGGGGTCCAATATCTGGAATGAAAAAACATTAACTTAAGTGAAATATTGATATGATATACCTTTTTTACTATGATGTCGTTTTACAATGTCCATGAATTCCTATTTTTACATAATGATTATAATGCATTGACTCAGTTAGTTAGCTTTCCTCAAAGATTAAATTTATTTTGGATATTTTTAAACCCGACGTATATACAGACTCTACTTATAATTAATTTGCTAGCTATTTGTTTTCGGACATAAGCCGTATGTGATAAAGTATTTCGTTGAGATGGCATGTCGACGTTGTTGCGAAATCCGTCGTGGCTAACATTCACGAAACAAACTACGTTGGGACGCTACGAAACTTCGTGTACTTACCACTTTTCCCGTGCGATCATCGATCTTGTAATACACGTTTCCGCTAAACAATATCGTGTCACGCATTTCTTGTCCATTCGTTGCCATAAAGGCGCCGTTTACAGGTTTATTCAGACCGAAGACCGAACGAAGGGACATTGGGGACTTAGCGAGGTTGTCAACTAAACGTTCCATACCGAAAGCGACATTGAACGCTAACCGTTTTCTACGGAAAGCGCAAATTTAATTATAAGATATCTACACCAAATTGCGCTCCGAAAAAAAATCGAAAAAAAAAATCGAAAAACGAATTCGCGCTCCGACACTTACCACTTTTCCGGTGCGATCATCGATCTGATAATACACGTTGCCGCTAAACAATATCGTGTCGCGCATTTCCTGTCCGTTCGTTGCCATGAACGCGCCGTTTACAGGTTTGTTGAGACCGAAAACCGAACGTATTTACGAAGTTTTGTATAACGTTGTATTGACATGTTTTCGGATGGCGTTTATAGTCGCATGTTCTATGTAGAATCCGTTGGCGCGCGTTGAAAACTAAACCGTTGAAAGCTAACCGTTTCCCTCGAAAAATAATACTATTTTCAGACAATTATCAAATAGAAAAACGAACGCTTACCACTTTTCCCGTTCGATCATCAATCTGATAATACACGTTGCCGCTAAACAATATTGTGTCGCGCATGTGCTGTCCGTCCGTTGCCATAAACGTGCCAATACGCGATGATTTTGACGTCATTTCAACGTTGCGAAAGTAATTGATATAAAATCGCGCGCAAGTACTTACCACTTTTCCCGTGCGATCATCGATCTGATAATACTCGTTGCCACTGAACAATATCGTATCGCGCATTTCCTGTCCGTTTGTTGCCATAAACGCGCCATTAACCGGTTTGTTGAGACCGAAGACCGACCGAAGGGACATCGGGGAATCAGAGTCGGGAAATTTGTCGGTGATGGAGCTGATGCGGTAGACGTCGTCGCCTAGAGATAGAGAAAAATTGAATTAATTTAATGGAATCCATTGACGCGAGGAAGCACACACTATGCTAGTTTTTCTGGTGTAAAAATCTCACATCTAGGGTCATTTGCAGATAGGAAATGTGGAAAACATACATTTATACCATATGCATATTTATTAATAAAACCTTTACAAAGAATACAGGCAATCCTATAACTTTTAACCATCACAAACATTTTGTTTTCAAAAACATATGAATTCTTGTCCGGATCAAGCGTTAACAATCATCTTTCCGATGTCGATGAAATTCTCGGTGAAGTGTTTTTTAAACTATCTGAATAGAACGCCTTACCCCTTGTTGCCGTTCTTTTATGAGAACAGTTTATATTTACAAATTGTATAATTGTATCGACAATCTTATATGTATTACCTTTAATAGCATAGATCCGGCCATCGGCGCCCCATTGGAATATGGCGTCCAGATCGTTTGGCAATCCCCAATCTGCTCCTATGAATCCCTCATCTTCTAGGCGCATGTTGACGAATTTGTAATACCTATAGGTGAATAACATGATATATTAGATAAATGACATAAATATTTCCACAATATTTCATTACTAGTATGTTTTAAAAGCAAATAAGTTATGAAATTTTGCATTAAAAAGACGTATTGCTTAAAAAGGAGCAGTTTCAATGATGCATAGCTACAAAACTTTTGTCTAAAATTTGCTTGTCGTTCATGGACAGCTGATGAAAAAAAAGTTATACATGTCCAAATGCGAGGTGATCAACAGTTATGTGATGTTTCAATCATTTTCAATTATTTTCAATCATCTTTATTACTAACCATTTTTACTATTTAAATTAAGATTTAAACTCTTTTCTTCATATGTCTGTTTATAACAATCTATTTCATTCATACCTGTCACCGGAAAACAAGTAGGTCACCACCCTAAACTGCCACCGTCCATCAAACATCTCATATTCCATTGTAAGCGCTGCATCAACCCGACGCACGGGCCACCAGTCATAGGCAATACGCCTTGGGAACCTATAGATATAAGCATCATGTATAAGTACATATAAGCATGCTATAAGCATGTTTGGTTAAACATCTCATATTCCATTGTCAACGCCGCATCAACCCTACGTACGGGCCACCAATCATACGCAATGCGCCTTGGGAACCTATAGATATAAGCATCATATATAAGCACATATAAGCATGTTATAAGCATGTTTGGTCAAACATCTTATATTCCATTGTCAACGCCGCATCAACCCTACGTACGGGCCACCAATCATACGCAATGCGCCTTGGGAACCTATAAATATAAGCACCATATATAAGCACATATAAGCATGTTATAAGCATTGCCACACCGGTCAAACATCTCGTACTCCATTGTCAATGCTGCGTCCACTCTACGTACGGGCCACCAATCATATGCAATGCGCCTTGGGAACCTATGGGTATAAGCACCATGTATAAGCACATATAAGCACGTTATAAGCATGTTTGGTCAAACATCTCATATTCCATTGTAAGCGCTGCATCGACCCTCCTAACGGGCCACGTACTCCATTGTCAAGGCTGCGTCTACGCTACGTACGGGCCACCAATCGTAGGCAATGCGCCTTGGGAACCTATAAATATAAGCATAATATATAAGCACCATATATAAGCATGTTATAAGCATGTTGGTAAAACATATCATATTCCATTGTCAGTGCGGTGTCCGCTCTACGTACGGGTCACCAATCATAGGCATTGCGCCTTGGGAACCTACAGATATAAGCACCATGTATAAGCACATATAAGCATGTTATAAGCATTGCCATAAGTCTAAATAAGTCACTGTTGATATAATAATATTATAACAAAACTCCTTTTTCTGCAACCTCGAAAAGTTATAAAAGCAGTCAACGTCAATTTGCTAAGACTACATTCGAAAACCTGACCTCTACAACGGAAGGCTGCGGTTACATGAAAGTAGCAATTCTTGGCACGTACAATTTTCACCCATTTTATTTCTTTTAGGAAATCGCAAGAAGCGACAGGATTATCGATCCTTGCGATTTGATACAAGAAGAAAAACATTAAATCTACAAGTGGCGACAAAAACCGCTCCTTTTATATAACCGCATCCTATAAATGATTTTTGCACATACCCGTCAACCATGCCGTATGGATTGATCTGCATATAGTAGTCGCCGCGGAAAACGTGCGTTATGGGTTGACCGGAAATATACTGCGTTGTTATGGCGTCGAAGATTCCGTCCTGACACATATCGGGCATACCTGGAAAATGAAAACGAAAATTGTGGAAATGGAAAAATATCTTCTAAAGTGCATTATTATCTTAAATATTTTAATGAAAGAGATATAACGAAATACGGAAACGCTACTCAGAGAAACACAAGAAACGCAAATATATCATAAATATCTATAAATCTAAATGAGCTTTTGAAGATATACTTGTAGAGAAGGTTGATCATACAAGCCAGCATCATTTTGTTACGAGTTTGCAAAAAAGGGTTTTCTAGATCAATTCAATTATGTCGTTTTCAAATTCCTCCTTTCTCTCATATACATTGTATGGCCTGAATTCAAAGCATGTCGTCGTACGGGAGTGTGAAATCGGGAATATATCCGTTTTTGGGGATTATATTTGAGTTACAACTAAGATAACATGTTCATACCTGGAGCTTCAGTAGTAGTAGTCGTAGTAGTTGTTGTTGTTCTCTCTTCTTCTCTTCTCCCATATATGGCCTGAATCCCCAGCATATCATCATACGGAAGCGTGAAATCAGGGATATATCCGGCGTAAAATGGCGCCATCAGAGCTTCCGGTATCTCTGAGTGACGGAGGCCTAAAGCGTGACCGAATTCGTGTGCGGCGACTTGGAAAAGGTTGATGCCTGGGAGAAGAATAAAAAATCATTGTGAAATAAAATACAAACCTTGATAAAATATTTTTAAGAATGTTTATGTTAATTCATACGTTAAATAATCTACGTTTAAAGTTTGAGAAATTGACTTTACAATGTGGTTGGATATGTGGAAATGTAGACCTATAGACTCTACCTAGACAAGATACCTAGATATGAACAGTTTTTATGCTATGTTTGTCGGATTCATAATCATAAGCCGATGTGTATTGGCACGGTTCATTGACTAAATTCCTCAAAAGACTCGACGCCATTTAACTGATTTTTAGCAAAGTTGACCGGACTTCATCATAAACACATAGTTTTTGACATCACAACAACATAATTCATATCACAAACTCCTTTGCAATGTTTTGATATCGTAGTTTGCTCGTCCAAGATAAACGCATATAAAATAGGTTTGTTCCATACTTACCCGTATACGTTTCAATCGTCCACCTTTCCGCGTCATCGAAATGCGTCGCCCCGCCAAATTGCGGGTAAAACGCATGAGCCAGTGTACCGCCCGCACCGTCGAAATCGAATCCATCTCCATGCGATGCGGGCGTAAAGCGGATGTCAAGATCGACATGACCGTCATCGACCTATAAAATTAAAAGCAATTGTTTCGTTTGTGACTTCATGCATTGTCTGATATATTAGTTATTATTGGGATTGGTATAGCATCAAATTTTATTTGAAAAGCTTATGTTTAGCATGTTGATTTAAAACGCCAATTTTCAGGTATGGATTTTAAACATTATACTCACAACTAAAATATTTTAAAATAAGAGCAAATCAAATCAAAATGGCATTTTTTAAAACAACCGTTATCTCAACCGAAAGAAAGAGAGATATATTGATAGAGAGATATAGCGAGAGAGAGAGAGAGAGAGAGAGAGATAGATAGATAGAGGAAAACAACTTCGCTATTGACAAAGTACAATAACAATTTAACAGAAAGACAGATTGAGAGAGAGAGATTATTTGAATCGCTCGTTACCTTGATAAAGTATAGCGGCGTTACGTCAGACCAAAGTTGGAAGGCTCGTTCAATTTCCGCGTCGATTTGGTCACGCGGTAAGTCGTTGGTGTACTGCGAGATTCGATAATAGAGGATGTCGCGGTCCCAACTGGAGCCTAAATTATAAGACGAAAGTTGTTATTTGAAAAATGGGAATAAGTTATAATCTCATTTTTGTACATAAATTTTGAGGCACGTTACAAGTAATATATATGTATAAATATACAAAGCCTTAATTTACACGTTATATTTGTTAAAAAATGTTGTGATAGGACGAGCTAGTGTAGCGACAAAATACGATTCATTAACGCATAGTTTATGATAAAATAAATACATATTATAGCCGAATTACGGCCAAAATTGACAGACATCCGAGTGTAAGATATTTTAAGTGTTTATTAGCATGACAAAATACATTTATTTCAATATTTCAGTAATATCCAATAAATAAGAAAAAATGACGAACAATAAAGAATGTTTTTACCTTGCAGCATGTATCGCCTATTACGCACGCGCTCTCGCGCCATTCCCATCACACTTTCCATATTTGGCATATCTTCCATAATCTCAATGTCCGGCATACCGCAACGAGGCTCACGCATTTTGCGAACAGTAGCTGCATCTAGCTCTCCTGAAATACAAATTTATTTTAAACATCCATGCTTTAAAAACGTTTTATCTCATTGCGGATTGAGCTCAGCCGTAATTTTCAACAATAAAATATGGTGTATTGCAATATATCCAACATTTCATGCGTTTCAACAAATTATCATATTTTAAAACATTTTACAACAGTTAACGATTTGTCACATGACCTCTATATTTTACTATATTTAACTGCAACGATATGGTACTGCCTGGCAAATTGCATATATGCTGCATCTAAATTACTACATTTACAACGTTAATTGACGTGACTAATTCCAAACGGTACAAAAACACTACGTCTTTATAAAAAACACATTTCAATATCAGCATCTTTTGCACCTCAATGGCTGCCTTAAAAATATAAATTCACTTTTTAACATACCTGTTACGGGCATTCCCCATTTCATCTGGAACATTTTGAGTCCTACTTCTACAGCCATTGACATATTGGAATCGGCCAACTCCGCAATTGTGGGATCCGGGTTTCCCGCACCCAGGTAATGAAACTGACGTAAGTATCCCTGTTATTAAGAGATAGAATAGATGGAATACTTATACAGAAATTGGATTGTGAACAATGATTTTTTATTGCATGGTTGAAGCGTTTTACAGGGCATAACCACTCGGTCATTATCTTTTGTGATAATGCCCGGGTGCGTAGTAATTGTATAATTTTTGTTTAAAAAAATAAAGATGGCTATTTCATTTAAATAAAATAAAATTGCCCCTGACAGAAATTGAACCCCGACCGCCCAGGTGCCGCTTTGGCGCCTGTTGGATATGGGCACATTCTCTACTCTATTAGCATATTCACGAGTACGTTATGACAACTGTCTTGGTTGTAGGACACACACACACTCGGTCACTCAGTACTCAGTGAACTTGACCTAGTATTGTAATTGTGACGTCAAAATTCAAATTCTACGTAATGAAATTTTGTTTACTGCAGTCATTGAAAAGAATGTGAGAGGATAACACACATGTTTATGAAAATAGAATAAATAAGTTTATATATTTGTATTTTAACGTATAAAGTTATTAAATCGAACGC
>LQRL01176046.1:7972-19002 GCA_001703475.1 Hydroides elegans
ACTATCGGGGCTTGAACCGGTTCACATAAAAATGTATAGGCTCCATTTTTGTAATCATCCTTTTACCTTTAAAGCATCATCAAATGTGCAATAGGGAATGAACTCTATATCCAGATGGATACAAATCTATGTATTTCATTGTCATGTGTATTTCCAAATCAGCATTATTGCATGAAACCTTAGGATACAACTTTATGGTTGCAAATTAGGTATCCACAAACACTGTATAGAAATTATCGATTGCCTAAATTAACGTTTTTGTAGGCTTGTTGACTCATTATTGATTTGAGTAAGATTTCATTGGGATTCAATGATTTGATTAATTATTTACCTTCCCTTACCGCGTGGCGTGTCGATTGACGTTGCCTGCTATTGATCTCCATCTTCTCCTGTCTTGAGCGGCTCGCTTGGCGTCCACGAAGGTGAGACCAGTCCATTGGGTGATATTGTCACTCCACTGCAATCTTGGCTCCCTCTTCCTCGTTTGTCCTCCACAATGCCCTCGAAAAACGATAATGTTCCCGAAAAACAATAGCTTTCTAATTTGAACGGTGTCGAGCAATGACCTGCTCGTTCGTAACACCTCTTCGTTTGTGACACGTGTTGTCCAGCTTATTCTAGCATTCGTCTCAGTGTCCATATTTCGAAGGCTTCTAAGCGCTGCTGCGATTTTTGCTGATGGTCCATGTCTCAACCCCATACAGCAGTGACCAGACATAGCACTTAATGAACCGTATTCTAGATGTTATTGAGAATTTGGGGTTCGTCAGTACCGTCCGCATTTTGGTGAAGGATTTCCATGCAATTTCGATTCTTCTGCGGATTTCATCTTCGCATTTGCCATCTTTTGTTATCAATTCGCCTAGATACACAAACTTGCTGGCCTGCTCAACCTCTTACCCATCCAATTCGATCTTCACATTGGGTATTTCCTTTTTCTTGCTTATCACCATTGTTTTAGTCTTTTTGATATTCATTTTCATACCAAAGTGTTTACTGTTTTCATTTACTCTTTCAGCTAGTGTTTGTAATTTGGTTTTATTTTCTGCGGCAATTGCAGTGTCATCCGCATACCTCAAGTTGCTAATTCTTCTACCAACGACCGAAACTCCCTCATCTTCATTTTCCATCGCTCTGAAATTGAGCTCAGTAAAGAGATTGAAGAGATGCGGCGATAGTACACATCCCTGTATTGTCCCTCTTCTTCTTTCGATTCCTACAGAGGTTCCCTGTTCGGTACGTACAATTGCTGCCTGCTCCCAGTATAGCCTGGCTTTATTCGTACATCTTTCCCGTCGAGCCCAGCTAGCTTGAGTTGTTCTATTAGTTTCTCGAACGCCTTCTCATAGTCTATGAAACATATGCATGGATCTTTCTGCTTTTCCAAATACCTTTCACTTATTGTTCTTAGATTGAATATGCCTTTGCGGGTGCCGCTTTCCTTTCCTAAATCCACTCTGATTTTCGCCTATTTCTCGGTCTATCGTTGCGTTCTTTCGATACAGGATTATCGTAAGCAGTATTTTGGTCACATGTTTATTTCGTCAAAGTTGACGGTTTATGGCTTCTTAAGTAAAGGGATAAATGTTGAATTTTTCATGTCTTCTGGCATATAACCCGTGTCTTAGATCTTGTTACACAGCTCGGTTATCTTTTCTAAACCGATCTCGTCTAATGATGAAACATTTCGGTGGAAATTGCATCGTCTTCAGAGTCTTTCCAGGTCTAAGAGAATTAATGGCTTTACTGACTTCCTCTTTAAGGATTATAGGACCTTCTGCATTATCCATTTGTGGAATTTCTCCTTTATCATTTTTGAAAAGCTCTTCTATATACTCATTCCATCTATCTTGGATTTCTTGCTGATCAAATATTACTCGTCTATCTTTATTTGTAATGCAGCTGTTTCCTATTCTTCTCCTCTTTGTCCCAGTGACTTCTTTGACTATTTCATACATTTGTCTTGTTTTATGCTGTGCTTCGAGCTCTTCTATTTCGGCACAAATTGGATCCATTCTTTTTTTGCGTTCCCGCAAATCTTATGTATTTCACGGTCCAATGATTGGTATTTTTTTTATGGGCATTTCTTTCCTCCATTTTTTTAGAATTTCCTCTGTCATTCACTCTTTTCTACTATTATTCTTTTTCTTAGGAAGGCATTTTTTGGATGCAGATAATATGCCACATTTGAGATGTTGCCATTCCTCGATCTTTGCCTCTGGTTGCAGTTCTGTTCCTTCTGTTTCTAGAGCCTCATAATAATTCCTTATTTCCACGTTGAACTGCAGTCGGGTTTGCCTTGTTCAAATCATGTTGTTCTTTGATCGCAGGTGTTTTATCACTTTTATATGTATCTTACAAGTGACATGGACGTGGTCAGACCCTATATCTGCCCCTGGTTAGGTTTTGACTTGCTTTACTGCGTTCTTGAACATGCTTCTTATTTATATGTCAGGGGTCCTTAGCAGTCGCACGGTCGCATATGCGACCGTCGTTTCGTCCGCGCGAATGTCATTTTAGACCACATTTTCGCGCTAGTGCGAATCTCATTTTAATAGAAAAATACATTGTGCAGAAAGCTTTCTTTTTAGATATATACAAAATTGCGCTCGCGCCTTCGGCACTCGCATATAAGAAGATGTTAATTTCAAGTTAAAATATCGCGCGACTATCGTCTTGCCCGCCCGAGTGTTGTTTTGGATGGCGCTCGCGCAAGCGCGACCGTCGATTTGCGGTTAAGGTACACCACTGATATGTAGTTTATTTGGTTTTGGAACATGTCCCCAGGGCTCTTGAAGTGTAGGTCCTTTATGCACTTTGTTGAAAGAATGTATTGGAGATCTCTAGTCGATTCTCCAAGCCAAATTGTTAAAGACGCTGTCCTCTTTCGTTTTGTTCACCTAGTCTAAACCTTCCAATTACACCTGGAACTGGGTCGCTTCCCACTTTCGCGTTCCAGTCGCCCATGACTATCAGCACTTCGTCTGACTTGACAACTTTTATCGCTTCTTCGATTTCTTTTTAGAATGCTTCTACCTATTCTTCTCCGTGGTCTTGAGTTGGAGCATATATTTGAATAGTTGATATGTTGAATGGTTTTGCCTTCCAGCTTTAAAAGAATGCCAAATCGGCCAGAATCCCATAAGGGCTTTTGAAATAGTTTCTATCATGATGAATTCTATTCCGTTCTTATGTTCTTTTTCCTTTCCGGAGAACACTATTGTGTAGCCGTTTTTTTCTCATTTTGCCGCTCTCCGTCCATCTCATCTCCGATACTCCTAGAATATCCAAGTTCATTGACTTCATTTCTTGAATCGCGTTATCTATTTTTCCTTTTTGGTACATTTTTCTGACGTTCCATGTTGCTATCTTTATGGCGGCCTTTCTGGATTTCAGACCAACTTTGTCAGGCATTGACCTTCCACCATGTAGATTTCGATTATTCCCGTCTTCATGGTTGTCTAACAAACTGTTGGTTCTCGGCCTAAGATTGCCATCATTCCTGTTGATATTTACAGAGGAGACGCTAGCATGTGGTTCTTGTTCATCGAAATAACTTATTCTATCTACTCTACTGCCCATTTCTAATAACATGATATATACACGATGAGGCCCTAATCTCTTCCGCGGTGACTAGCCACTGTTTCCTTATGCGCCTACACAGTGCCAATTCCGTTTTTGCCACTCACATAGCCACAGCTGCCACTAGGCACCAGACTGTGTGACCTCAGCACGAGACCAAGAGTGTCTCTCTTTTCGATGCGTCATCTCCTAGATTGGTTGCTGCTCCGAGCTCTAGATCCCAATCTGACCTTTTATTTCTGACAAATTTAATATTTAGATATAGTATTTCGACACGCTAATTAAGCTATAATAAAATAAAAACATAATGCCATAAATAACCATCTGAAACAAATTTGAATTAAGTAAGTTATACAACATGATTTGTTTTGAATGCATTATTTTTGATCACGATGGTTTATCGTTAAGTCCTGGATCTATATTACTAACTTAAATATTTATGTTTGATATTTAAAATAGTTTGTTCGAAATGTGATTTTTAATTCAGTTTTAAATGATTTTAAATGTGATTTTTAATTCAGTTTTAAATGATTTTAAATGCTATTAATAAAAATCCGCCTTAATAATAGTGTTAAATAGCTGGATTATGAAATTAAGTTTGAGGATAAGGATGACACTTACAGATTAGAATAATGGACAATTTTGGTTCAACCTTTAGGAAGAGTTTGGAGGGTGAAGCTTATCAACTTTAAGGATTAGTTTAAGGATCAGGGGATAATAGCAGTCCTGTCTTCTTAATATTAGGTTAATGGGTAACACTGTCTCACTTTGCAAAATAAATTATGAACCAAGCCAATATTTATAGAGTTTGGATCCTATATGTTCTATATGTATATGCTCTTGCTCTTGATCAGTAAAAATGGAAGCAATTCTAAACAAATGGTAACCAATTAAATGCGGATAACATAAATTGACCGTATTTTTTAAAGACTTTTTATTCACTTTTTCCATATACCTGAACATAGAACAAAACACGGCACGCTACTTCTCATTGTGACAGACTTTGTTACTAAATACATTCGCTCGACAAAAGGAGACTTGTTTACAACATGAATATATTTGTGACGCAGCACCCAAAAAAATACGGATTATTTTAACTGGTGACGCAACGCCGTTATAACTTGTTATAAGTGTCGTTCACTTATAGTATAAACATAAATAATGTGTATAATTTAGCTAAATCAAATCAATTGTGGTTAACATTTAGATCCCATGCTGTATACTTTCATTGATAAGGGCTGGATGTAGGGCCTATTTGCATTCAAAGACAGTTCCTCTTCGATACTGTTCATTACTTAGGTTCCTGAGCAAGATTTCGGTTTTGGTTTTTAAATTGTTTATTGAAAACCTACATGCGTCACTTCTTGCGCGGAATATAAATTGTGCAATAAAAAGCAAGATGTGATTGATCAACTTATTAGCTGTTCCAAAAATAAAATTTGTAAGATTCATGCTTTCGGCCCAAGTCCGCTCTTGATCTAAATAATTCTGAATATTGTCATTTTCTGTCCAAGTACATTCAATTTATGCGTGTTTAGATCATCTATCATGTTTTAGCTGCAAAGTGTACAGTATCGATTCTGCATAATTATACCACTTCGTAAGGTTTAAATTAGTATTTACTATTCTGTGCATGAAATTAAAATATAAGGCTAATAATCGCGTCTCGCGTCTCGAGTTTTTTGCACGTCATCGGCGAAGAGAACTTACCACATTGGTTTCCCCATATTCTTGTCGCACAAATGTGTGATTTAAGTACATTAATATAATGATACAAGATGCTATTTTTTACTGAGAAAACATAAGGGTCAATCTAATTTGTTTGTACTATATTTGATTGGAACATTTCATTTAACAAGGGATAACAGAAGAACAGGGTAATCTATGTGATAAAATCTAGAGAAAATCCTGAAAAATATTTTATTTGTTTTAAACACTTGATATTAAGCTATCATAGTGTACAATTGAAGAGCAACCTACTAGGTATTCCTAAAAATGTTTCCTTTTCAAAATTAATCTAGCTACAAACTTTCGAAAAATGCGATCTAGCTACAAGAAATTATGGAACAGCTTTTTCAATAACTCTCTATTTTTTACCAATCCAGTTGAAACTGATCACTTATTTTTGTACAAAAACATACAGCTAGGCGCTCTAAAAAGACATTTTACTAAAAATTGGAATAAAATATAAGTATTTCGACTTCAGTTTTCACAAAAGGTGTCCCACACCGGATTCTAGCTGCCTAGATGAGCGCAATGAGGCCAGCTAGCTACAAAGATGGGAACACTTTCTTATAAAATTCGCTCTTCTTTATTATTTTATTATTTATTGTATATTTTAATGTATCAATTGGTTTTATGCTCAGTTTAACACATTTTAAAAATTAGGTCGTGGGGTGCCCGTCACAATTGGAAGAAGTTCGCGTTTTAGAACCTGCGTGTGCTCCAGAAAAATCCAAATAATCGTAAATAAAAAAACTGACATATATGAAAGGCACCCCACGACATATTGTTAAAAAAGTTGTAAAATTAACTTAAAACAACATTACAAAGACGAATTACAACAAAATGATGTTTTTTTTTTTACATTTTAACTTTGCAAAAAGTTGTTCCTTTTTTCAAGCCATCTGGCCTGTTTCCCCTTTCCTAGCCAGCTTTGAACAGAAAAGGAACATCTTTTGCGAAAATTGAAATGTTGAATATAGCCAAATTGGATATCATATCTTGCAAATTACAGTTTATAAGACAATTTCAAGGAAGTTTAATCAATTTCTAAATAATTATTCTCATAAATTATTGTGAAAATAAGAATCTATCAAAAAGGTGTTCCTAAAACTACTGTAATCTCCAAGCTAGAATGCATTTTCTCAAAATTTCCAAGCCAGCTAGAAATCGATGGGAAACACCTTTTTGGGGAACAGCTCGTGAGGTGCTCTTCATATATTAAGGGTTTAAGTCGTTCCTATGTCAACACGTTGACTAAAGTAATATTTGTTTTTGTTTTTATTTATCAATGTTTGTAACACTGCAGTTTTTGGGGATGAAATCGTAATTATTAAAAACAATATGAATACACTTACAAATGTCACAACCATTAATTCCACAAGTTCAAGGGAAACAGTGACATCAAAATTCCTTGAAGAAACTTTCTTCGAAAGGATTTTCATTTGACCTCTTTTCCAAACCCCATGTATTCATCTCATAGTATAAACAGTAAAGTCTTGAAAACATTCCATTTGTTCATGTGATTTCTGCATGACGTAACAGTATGAGCCAATGAAGTATTTGCATTTTGTTGGTCGGCCTTGACAATAGAATGACCTTTTCTACGTCATATCTACGTCACATTTTGCACCTAGCGCTCTCTGGTGTGTGTAAAGTCTTTACGCATTGAAATATATTTCCAGTTAATTTAAAACTTTAACAGAATATTGACAGCATCAATAATTGGAATATTTAAAGAAATAAAAACTTATTCTTTTAGTGGTTGTATATTAAAGTAAGTGTGTTTTATATAGGCGATGGATAAAGATAAATTATCTTAATCAAGCACAAACAAGAAGCACTTGTCAAGTCAAAGTCAAGGCCGTTAATTTTGTGTAAACAATTGTGATTCGTCGTAGCAGAAAACGAGCCCTTATATAATCCAATCATCTTGTCTGTCTTATATAATATGTTTGTTGACAAATTGTAAACACGTGCTTCTGTCAAAATTTGTAAGTTCAGTTTTTTAATCATTTACAAAAATGAATCTTGACAGTTTGAACAAGTGACAAAGGTCCAAGAAGCAATCTGAGGTTGAATGATGCCGTGCCTCATTGATCATATTATAGTTTCTAATTAGTTTAAGTTGTACGAATCGATCAACATGTCAAATCGACATACCGTCTAACAACTTACTTGTACAAGTTCAACAAATTTTCCCTGTGGAACTTTGTCGAGGTCGGTGCATCGCCTAACAGCTAAAACAATCAGTGCACATGTCAATTTGACCGAACGACTTATGCAGTGCATTCGAGTTTGCTGCTTTTTTTTGCACAGTTATTAATACACAGCAAACAGTCCAGGCTATACCTTTCGGACTCAATAGTCAATGACTGGTGATTGAGGAATAATGGTTTAAAAAACTGTCAGCCACACATTGTAGCTAAATTTACACTTATGTACCTCGCCAACATTAAATCTAAATTCATGTCATACAAATAGTACCCTCACAATTTCGATCACTGATTCCTAACAGTTATGTTATTAGGTCCCAAGCCAAAAAGTTAAGACAAATAGAGTTGCTGTTTTTCTTGTACATGATGCTAGAACATTTAAACGGATAGGGGAAACAGTGATTTCTTTTTGGAATCATGGGCTAGAACCTTGAACGTCATAATATCAAACGAATAGGGACTTGGTTTATAGGCCCAAAATATGGTTTAAGATGTGCAAATGTGCATTTGATAATTTAAAACCTCAGTCAATGGTCCCCAAATATCCGGAAGAAGAGGGTTAAACATTTAAATGAGGGCAATATGTACTTGGGTAATAGACTTAAAAGATATTGTTCGATGTACAAGTGTGCATTTAATAGGTTTAAACCGCGGTCGTTAACCGTAAGGGATAAACACGAGCAGTATAAACACGAGAAGGGCCAAATTTCGAAGGTTTCTTTTACAATTTTTCACTGCTCTTGTTTTAATAAAACTTTCTTTTGAATTTCAGTAACAAGAAACACAATTATCATGATTACTCAAATAAAGAATGCGCATTTGTTTACAGGTCTTTTCTTGTGCATCGCAACAAGAGGCTTCACCCTATTAATTTCATCATGGACTATGAATTTGGAGACATAAACAGGGATATGGAAATCAAACTGGAACCGGACAGTCCACCCAGCAGTGGACTTCCCAGTCCAGTTTTAGGTGGAATATATCACAATCTGGATAACAATAGAAAGACAACATCAACGTCATATACTAATGAACGCGTTGATGTAGGTGCAGATGTTAGTAATGACAGCTCATCTCCCAATAGTGAGGAGCAACAAGACTTTCTTTCTAATTCTTGGTCTCAAAGTTCAATTTCTTTAACGACTGAAGTTGAAGTGACTGATGCAGGACCTAAACGTTTATGTCTTGTTTGTGGAGACATTGCCTCAGGATATCACTATGGCGTTGCATCTTGTGAAGCATGTAAAGCCTTCTTTAAAAGGACCATACAAGGTAAGTACTAAAGCAAGGTTGAAGGATGACTTACAAATATATCATACTGCTGCATATTGTCATATATCTTTAGGATTTTATGTACCTTTAGTGGATTAAATGAAGGTTAACTGTTTGGGATGAATGTTGATCATGAGAAGAGCGTATTAGGGAACAGATTTCTATACATTCGATGAGCTTAGTTACATGCGCGATTGTCATTTAAAAACTGTCTTATATGCAACTTTGTGATCTGTATGGTACACACCTGGTGGGTTTTCAATAAGTTAAGTGATTTATTTTATATCATGTTGAAGGAATATAATATATTCTGAGTTTATAGAGCAAATATTTGAATTTCCTAACAATTATCCCTTTTTTTCCAGGTAATATTGAATACTCATGTCCAGCTCAAAGTAACTGTGAAATCACAAAGCGGCGGCGGAAAGCTTGTCAGGCGTGTCGGTTCCAGAAATGCCTCCGAATGGGCATGCTCAAAGAAGGTAAGAACACATAATAGTATTAAAAAGAGGCTGCTACATGCGAGTACATTTGAAATATTATGTATGCCGCACAATTTGGCCCAACTAAAGTGTGTCTCCAATAAACCAAATCATTAGTTCAATATAGTTTGCATAAAATGTAGGGAACGAAATCAGAAATAAATGGTTATATAGAATTAGACAAACTTTCATTCATATTATGAAAGCTGTTTCGTAATCGTAAATTTTGTTATAAAAGCATTTCTCCTTTCGGTATTAGTTCCAGGTTATCAAAACCTTTTGCTTGACTGGCTGAAAACCCGTCATACATAATTATACGGAATATAATCTAGATTAGTGCCCTCTATGGCAGTGAACCTATTATTCATAAACGTCCTTCTTTGCATTTATATTGTCTCGAAAACTGAAAAGACCATTCTGAAAAAAAAAGCGAAAACAAAACACATGCAACAAAAGTACAAGGACATAAAAAAATATAAATTTATGTAGAAATAAAACGTTATTTATTTCCAGTGATATCGCAAAAATGTAATATAGCTATAGATTAAATTATGTGTTTGTTGAGTGCCCTGAGGGGTATAAGGCACGAATTGTATGAAAAATGTGTAAGTGATTTGACAGATCTATGATTCGCGGGGATATATAGTTTTTACGTGCCGTGATATTTGATGAGGGGTCGATCGATGCTAGCCGGTTCCTTAAAAGAAGTTTTTAGTCTTCGAATTAAATTTCAACAACTGAAGAGGGCATGTAAACACCAATGCAAGCAATTTTTACGCCATGTCACGTGATAATTGATTGATCAATATTTTATAAAATTTTAAACTGCCAGATTAAAATACATGTTTATTTTATTGTCACAACAGGACCCATTTTTTTCTGTTCGCCTTAAGCTTAACCTTACCCTTAAAATCAATGTAAAAGGATGAGGAAAATTGTGAGTTTAAGGATAAGGTTGAAGCTGAGAATATGGTTCCAGTCTTAAATTTAGTTTAAAGCGTATAGACTAAAAGTAACAACTATATTGATAGAATTTGAATGGTTTAAGTCAATATACCAAAAACTTAATTTTAGACTACCTAGCGGGTTAAGAAGTCCCTTTAAAGAGGTCATATTATGCATTTATTTTATTAATGAATCCTGAAGAATTACATATCTTTATATTATCCCTTGCAAAAAAACTGCCAAATAATCAACAGTTGCGTCATAATTCATGCTTTAATATTCAATACACTGTCAAAACCACATGGAAATTCCCAACTGTGTCACGTGTTATTATTGCGTCACGATGGGTACAGCTAATGCAGTTGTTGCATAAATTCATTAGCGATGAGTACTTTTCTCTCAATAAACAATGGAATTTGAAGAATTTTTAGTGGATGAAAATAGTGAAAATAATGAGAACTATCATATCTTAGATAATATTGCGGAAAATGCAACAAATCCAACAAGTAATATTGAGCATTATGAGGGTTAAATTAGACTTATATTTTTGAACCTGAATGAGTATGAACGATAGAAACAATTCTGATAATAATGACCATGTTAAACATAATAAAATACCAAGTATCCAGAATAGTTAAATCCAGGCTACTGAATGGTAAAATATTTTTATGTATTGAATAATAATGAACCTCGAATTAAATAACAAAAATGCTAATTATAATCATACTTTGCCAAGTTATTAGCGACATGCCTTTTTTTCGATAAAAGCACCCAATAAAACAATATTCTAAATTCCATGAATAAATTGCTG
>LQRL01176059.1:0-15908 GCA_001703475.1 Hydroides elegans
ATAGAGCTTTCATTAAAACGGATCACCAACGATAAAATACAACGTGTCAAATGAAACTGTTTTCCACTTCAATAGATTGATTATGCCTAACACAAAACAACAAAATAGAAACACAAAAAGGTTTATTAGAATTCATTAAAAACAGTGCGCATCCAAAATCAATATGTTATTTATTGTGTTTATATTTGAACGAATTTCTTTCATTTTTGAACAAAACCAATATAGGAACAAGGAAACCTTTCGCTACTTCAATGAATCGATTATGCCCATTGTTTTATAATCGCACAAAACATAAAAGTAGATACACATAAATATTCATTCAAATCCACTGAAGACAGTGCACATAACAAAAAAAATATGCTGTTCATTGTGACTTTTATTGTAAACAATGAATTTAGCATGTACACTTATCTTCAAATGATGGTTTGTTATTACACTCCGTAACATAAAAGGCATGTTCTTTGAGGATAGGATCTTTGTATTTAAAGTGTTATACCCATAAACAGCCCATTCAAATGTTCAAACGTTTTGATGGTTGGTCCTCATTCAATGTTTTGAAACATTATTTCAATATAGACTTAAACTCTAATATGTATCCTAAATGAGTTTCAATTATATGCATTGTGCTATTGTCAAATAACTTCAAACATGGATTGTTTTTGAATAAATCATTCCACTATAGGAGAGATTTCTAGTAGTTTGTAGCGCTTTCAAAGATTTTTTTCTCACAGACCAGAGAAGCCTTAGGTTTCTTCAAAGAGACTTAATTGATTTAGGGGATTTTTAATATATTTTCTGTTTCTGTTTTTCTCTGACAATTTAAACGCGCCATGGAAAACATTTCCAAAGGTAGACCTAATGGTTACTCTTAATTATGATTGTATAATATAAAATATGTTTTTTATTTTTTCTTCAGTATGATTTATTATTATTCAAGTGTTGTACTTAAAAGTGAATTTAATTTATAGAGTTATTTCAACAAAGAATAAATAAAATATGTGATTGGTCTTCATAAAAGTTGTCACATATATAGGTAAAAGAAACAAAGCACATTCTTATGGTTTGTGAATTACAGATGTTAATGTCAACATACGCCAGATAACAAAGGACGATCTTAAAGAGGTTCATCGAATCATGGAATGGGGAATATCGTATCAAGATATAGTGGACTTCTATGATGTGCTCCCAAACGACTTTCGTGGCGCGTTTCTATCAGAAAAGCCTGACCAAATCGTTTGTATGTTTGATAAGTGCTTGTATTTGTACGTGTATGTGTATGTGTTCTTGTTTTGTGTGAGTATGTGTCCTTAATTTAACGTACTTAATGGATTTTTTTAATATTTGTTATTTCGATACAACTTATATCACTTATAATATTGACAAATTTTGGAATATAAATAATTTTGAAAAAAAAATGCATCAAACTGTTGAGTTATATTTTGATGAACATTTAGTTTGATATTTTACAGCCATGATAAAGTCATCTAACTGGGACGACCAATATACGCAAATTGCCTGGTATACAACTGACAAGCCCTACAGAGGAAATGGAATAGGATATCGATTATCAATAGCGGAAAAAGTGCATCTTGGCGACGCTCTTTGCATTTGCTATGCTGATTCTGGATTAGACAGAATATATCCGCGGTTTGGATTTCAAACCTTTCGTATCAGTCATCGCTACTTAGGTAAACTTAGTATAGATAAATTGTGATGTATGCGCAATGTACATGCATGATAATAGAGTTGTTGTAATATATATATAGGGTTTATTTTTCTTTCGTTTTTAAAAATTGTTATTGCGTTTAATCGCAAAAAAAGTTTATTTCAAGATAACACACATTTTACAATTTATAAACCCATTACTGCTTAATCGTATTTCTCCAGAGATGCTCTGTCACTCATAAAACCTCTATAATAACTAGAACATTAATTTCTAAATATCGAATATAGCAAGTAGAAGGCGATTTTTATTCGTTTATATACATTCTTTTTATTACAACTTATTATTTAAAATAAAAAGGAACTGCTAAGATCCCCAAATATATCTTGAAACCGCCTATAGGAATCACGATTGAAACAGTAAATGAAGACAACTTTGAATTGATCAAAACATATGATAATCAATTTCATTGCATCGATCGATCAGAGCTTCTACGCATGGCACTCATCAAACCACCATTTCGTCGAAGCAAGATAGCTATCCTTGACGGAAAATGTATTGGTTATGGATGTATCCGATATTCAGATGACTCTTGTAACAACATTTGTCCCCTGGTTGCTGAAAATGTATCTATTGCTGAGATGATACTTCAGGAACTTATATCCGATTTCAAATTGGAAGGACAGCAGCTTGATATTTATATTCCGGGTGAAAATAGTAATCAAGCAGTGCCCCTTTTAGGAAAATACGGCATTGATAAGTCTCAAGAACTCCTTCCAATGATGTCTAACGATGTTGAAAAAGGGAAGGCCCTATGCGACAAAATACCATGGAATAAACTATTTGGTCTACATTTTGGCTTTGGCACTATAATATAAAGTTACTGAATCGATTGTTTTAGCACCGTTCAAATCGCAAACACATTTTTATTTATATTGTACTGCTATGTACACTTTGATAGTTGATTTTATCACTTCACAATACAGAACATTTCACAATTGTATATCAAATGAAACCATGTGAAGTGCTAACATATTCTGATTGCGAATTCAAATATAGAGTCAACACTTTTAGCGATATACAATGAAAACATATGACTAAGTATGTGCCTTATTTATTTATAGATGCACGAATATAGTCTAATAAACACAAACAATAGCCTATAACTCATAGTTATGGAATAGCTAGTGTTACAGTGACATCTATTGAACTTACAATGATTAAATATATTATGTAGCTTCTTTGTATACAGAGTGGACACAAATCAATTAGAAATGATTATTTTTGCATATATCAATATTTCTTTCATATTCTTAACATATTACTTAACATTATCCACTTAAGAGGAGCTTTACAATTCACATCACATATTGTATAACTCTCATACAGTAACCTCAGAAGTAAGACGTTGTGTGTTTTGAATAAGTGAGCGAGCTACATGTTCATGGTACGGTAAGGCTTATGTTTTTTCTTTTAATTACAAATTGTCCTCTTAGTAAGAACGGTTTAAAATAATGATATCTGTCAGTAATGAATACCATATATATAATTTATTTTATATGCATTAGAGCTATTTTTAAATGTTTTCTGAATCAAAATAAAAATGCATTCATTTCATTCATATAACCAAATACATGATTTTGAATTCTGCATATATATTGTTGACTTCAACGTCTCACACATATTATTTTGTTATGACTTCATCTCTGAGTTGTTTTATTAATGTTGAGTCCTACTTAAATGACCAGAGTGAGTGCAAGTACCAAGTTCCTAGGTGCTATGAGCATCATTTTGGATATGTATATTAATCTCTCTGATTTCCTCTATATGATTTTACACTAAATTTTCACAAAATATGATTTTGTTGAGTTCTGAACTGATCCAATCTCATTTTTATGACGTATATGATCCTGTAAGGAGGCTTAGGACTTCGCTGTTATACCTCTTCCGTCCTCCTAGGTTCCTACATAGGTTTGAGGGTGTGCAAAGAAACTAGTAGGGCAGTACGGTGGCAAACCGTTCACCAAAAGTGTTGATCAGTAGCTTATGAAAGCTAGATATGGATCTTAGCTTTTGCGGACGTCTTTTGAAGACAGTTATCAGTAGCTTATGAAAGCTAGATATGGATCTAAGCTTTTAAGGACCTCTTTTGAAGGCAGTCAGTACCGCATGTTTGGCTGCACTTTCATGATATTACTTCTATGGAAAAATAATCTCAGGCGCAAATAAAATGATCATGTTCCAGGGATGACGTATTTTCATCATATTGACATCATGATATTTGCTGAGAACATATTGTTTCAATTGAAAAACAGAGAATATCAAGAACTTGTGAAATAAGCAAATGATACATGGGGAACTAATATTGAACTAATTATCTTCAAATTACTTCAACGATTCGAAATCAGATATGTATACTATGTGAAATCTAGTTGATATATAATTGTAATTATATTTCCTTATTGCCATGGGAAGTCGGTAAGTATGTGGATGTAATTACTATAATAACATATACCGATATAATTGATGATGCAAATAACTACTGCTTTAAATAAAGCAGGTTTTCGCCTGCTCTCGATTCTGTCTTGCAAACATTATGGACTAGAATGACCTTTAAATGAAGAAAATATAAACCAATAAGACTTCGATCATACGTGATTTAATCGGTAATAAATACTTAAAATACAAATAAATCAAATTTCTATCATACTCAGTAGATATGATGTCATAATTGTTATCGATACCCTAAAGAAACTTATAGCAGTCATTATTGCGACTTCCTTTGTCGGACTCATATCGCCATAGCCCACTGTTGTGATTGTAGCAACTGCCCACCATGTATCATATATAAGACTCTTTAACTTGCCATATACCGTCACAAAACAATCAGTTACCAATTGATAGTCAATTAAAACCAAAGGCATCAAGACGCAAACAACCAACGCAACTAATTTGCGCCATCTTGCAACCATATCAAATACAGCTCGTGCAATCAAAAGGACACGCAAGGTCACGATAAAACAAAACATATGAAATAATAAGGATTGTATGAACGTTGCATATACGTCATATCTTAATATATACACATCAATGTATAGCATGGAAAATAATGACTCACAATTAACGAAAACAGTAAATACACCGAGTATTACCATGCTCTCAATTAACATCCAATAATTGCCTTTACATCGGTATACAACAGCAAATACATCCTGGACTAGACACATGTACATGATGGGCAACTCTATCAAAAGAGCGACGGGCAGAAGAAAGGTGTTTGTCGTGACCCTGCCATAAGTATGGGTAGAAGTGACCTCAAAGTGAGTCAGCGACGTGTCCGTTAGACTCATGGCAGTAATCAGAACAATCAGCAGCGTCATTTGCTAAATCAATGATATAAACCAATATATATTATTTACTAACTTTCATTAAAATAAACCAATATACAAATATGTAAGATTGTTTATCCTTTAGCCTTTTTATTAGTAATTAAGTTGATTAAGTCCAATAAAATGCAATATTCAATAAAATGCGTTAATAAGTATTGTTATTGATATACTACATAATTATATCTGTTTGATGAAGGTAGTGGTGATGATTATAGTGATTATGATTGATGAAGCCTTTATATGTTACATTTACACTTAGAATTTAAATGATCAACTCACCTTTGCGAATGCAGACTAACATGTCCCATCCAAACTACGAACTATCTTTATGCGCATGAGTACTACAATATAGCGCTGTACATTGATTAAAATGGCTGTTTTCTTAAATTTGATTTCCTTAAATAAGAAAAAGACAACTGCATATGCGTTTATAGTTATTCCTAATTGATCAACGATCGGAAACAATAAAACTATTCAAAAATCAAGGTTTTCATATTTTTTAAAATTTTTAATGGTTATTTTTTCTGTTTGTAAATAGATACTTAATATGAGATACTGTCTTGTTCTACCTTGTCTATCAAAATATCCTGAAATAAAGATATAGTTTCTGTGTAGTTTCAAATCATTCGCGAATTCTCTTGTGCGTATCCGTAGGCAGCATTAGGACGTCCTTAGGACATATATTACCGAGAGGATTAAGTCATTAAATCATCCTCCATACTGCAAAACGTTTCATAAATATTTCGAAATCGTAGAAAATAGTATGTATAAGTGTCAAATTACTCTTGGTGTTATTGTCACATAAAATATTTTATCACATTACTTTATTTTATGCTCATCTATGTCAAAAGTATCCACATTCCTGTTAATGCATGCAAACAATTAGGGAAATTGGTATGAATTTAAATATAATGTAATTCATTTATTTGTGTTCCTCTTATTTTCTTTATAATTTGCAGCACACCTGTATTGCCAATGCAACAACACGGCAATGTCTGCATTGTATTGGCATGATCTGTATCTCATAAAACACACCACACTTCCTTGTATAAGTAGAATTTTAAAATCGTTAAATCATTTCAAAAATCCTTAAATTGAAAGCAAAGTAGATAATAACATGATGTATAGGTTCTGTAATCAATGATTTACAAAGGCTGACCCACTTTGTTGCATATGAGACAAGATGAGATAAATGATTCTGACAAGTGATGTTTGTGGGCTTCTTGCATTTAGAAAAAAACATGTTTGTCATTACTGAAGCTATTTCAAAGTTAATACAGAAACACATACATCTCTTGATAACTTTGAAATGTAAGTAAATCATGAAATGCGAATTTTTTGTTGTAAAATGTCATTTATAATACATAAGTTAAACACTTAAAAGCATAATTTGATATCATGCTAACCCACATTCAGTAGAACCATGACATATATAAACTTTCTTAACGTTTGAAACACGACTCAATAAATTGATTCGGTTAATAAATATATACGCAACTAACAATTAATCGAAATTCGTCTTTCAGCATTATAGATCAAAACATAAGACATGCCGATTGCACCTCCAGCTTTTGAAAGTTTATATTAACTACTAATACTAATTCATATTATTTTTTCATTCTTACATAGCTTTTCCATTTTGAGCTATGTAGTTCTCTGTTAACGAATGAACGAGAAAACCATTGCTGTGTTCGTTATTCTTCTTATTAACAATGTCAATTCTAGTTGATGCATAGCAATTTTGTTTAATGTAAAATAATACTATGAATATATAACGGTGTTATAATCAAGAGTGTTCTCTGAATTAAGAACACAAACAAATATGTGAAAATCACATTTTCTGAACCTGCGCAGATTCTGTTTGATTTTGTTTCCCGTTGATATAAAAATGTCAAATTGAAGTTATATGGGTTTCTCAGTTACATTATATGTTATTATTCTAAGATGCCTATGTGCAATTAAGCTGTGATATGTTCGTATTTATTTATTACATTATAAACAGCTATATCTGAATGAATAGTTGATGATGTTTTTAAAATATTTGAGTGTTTTATCCGCCGTTATTTGTACATAAAAAATCATTTGCATGCATATTTTTTGTTTATATTGAAATTGCAAAATGCGTAAGTTTTGAATAATAGTGCATACTTTTGCATTGCACTGCCGTACATTTAGTTTTCCATAATTGCGTATTTGATTGAATATCAATCTAACTACGTTGCCTTATACTATTGGTTCCAATAGAAACATGGAATCACGCGACTCTCTGCTACTGCTGAATCCGTATAACCAGTTATAATTGTTCAATCACTACGAATACAGTTATTATAGCAGCATGATGCGGAAATCTAAATCGCAATCATGTGACAAATTGCCGTAGGTGTTATTCGATTTTATGGCGTATTGCATTAATCACCATTTTGCGTATTTTCTATAAAAGTGACCCTCGATAATATTCGTTTCATCCTTGGAAGTTCGATGTTAAAGAGCCTTACACATACATTAATTATTTAAAAGGGGTAAACGTCAAACACTTTAAGGTTGTGCCCTAAATGATTTCACTTTGTTACACATAAAGACTCTTTCAAAACCTGCAAATACACTGTTTTTATTATAACAGGAATAGCACGGATGTATTTAATGTCTTAACTTATCTGAAATGACTCAAAATCTACTATGTTAAATGAAACAAGAGGACAAGGTATTTACTGCTTAAAAATCAAGAGAATTGCTCTCTTCAAATAAAGAAATGTACGAAAAACGCCGCAAAATGTAAATGTGCCTTAACAAAAGTTAATCCCACAAGGGTGTATTGATATTTGATTATTCTTATCCAGTTATATTCACCTCATCATTACAAATTAGGTCAATATAAGAGTGTAAAGCTAGGGGACATCTAAGATCACATCATAGAATTATACTTCATGTTTGACAGCATAGTTATTGATTTAATAATAGGTGATTGCATGCATCTATGGACTATGGCATGTTCACTCAAATATCACAGAGGATTTTTTGTAGTGCTCATCATAATGTTGATAATTAAATATGTTTGTAGTGTCGCGTTTTTATCTAAGCAACACTGCCCGTTTGCCCTGCAGCATAAACACATCATAAACCGTGTTGACTTATATAAACAAAGCTTTCACGTTAAGTTAGATCAATTCTATTGCATTTGAAATTATCGATATCATCAAAGACGTAACAAGTGTCATCGCATATATACTGTGAGATCTACTAAGCTTACACTGATACCACATATATGGTTTCGTTATATACGGAGCGGGCAAAGGCATGTGTGTTATGATGGATACTGATTAGACATTGCATATATAGTTAATACTACATCCGAGTCATAAAGCTTTTGAACGGATTTAATCATTAAACAATGATTATTTTTGTACACAGGAATTAATATTTTTTTTCTATTTTTAACGTATTACTTAACATTATCAACTTAAAAGCTTTACAGTACACATCACATAGTATATCCATCCTCCTTTCTATCACGTATATGATCCTGTACGGGGGCTTAGGACGGCGGGCGAGGAGGTGTTTTAATTTAGTTCCCAGCACTCGTTTGCATTTATAACTCTTCTGTCCTCCTATCATTGGCATTTTCCTACATAGGTCTGAGGATGTGGGGGAAAACTAGTAGGATGGTGTCAATTGCGAACAATGCCTAATTACGCGGTGAAAAACCGTTCACCAAAAGTGTTGATCAGTAGCTTAGGAAAGCTAGATATGGATCTTAGCTTTTGAGGACCTCGTTTGAGGACAGACTGCACCGCGTTTTTTGGCTTCACTTTCATGATTTATTTTTTCTCGTCAATATATGAGAAAAGACTGGTAGTGTGCACTAGGAGTTATTCTAAAACATGTGCAGAATCTTTAACAAAAAAATCACATTCTTTTTTTGATTATTTATTTGATATTTATCAGCAAACTATATGTTTGGTCATTTCGTACGCCCCTTGATTAAATCGATTTTTTTTCACTAATCTGCAAATGAAATTAACCTTTTAATATCAAAAAATGATTTGGCGTTGGATTTAGGATCCTTTTTTAAAATTCATATTCGTAAATTAGATTTTCCTAATTTGCGTCGAATTTGATCTACTTTTCCTCAGGCTATAGGTGAAAATTAAACTTATTATCTCAATTAGTAATCTTGTGATGCTGAATTATCTTTCTAATAATCAACACAATATAATTAGAAAATGTGTCATTTGTCAGAGTATGGAAAAATAATCTCAATATGATTACATTCCAGGTATGACTTATTTTCATCATAGTAACATAATTAATATTATTTTGACAACATATTGTCTCAACTGACAAAAGAGAGAATATCAAGAACATGTGAAATTAGAAAATGACGCAACGGTAACTCATATTGAGCTAATTATCTTATAATTACTTCCACGATTCGAAATACGATAGGTTTACTATGTGAAATCTAGTTGATATACAATCGTAATTATATATACTTATTACCATGGGAAGTGGATGCGTATGTGGAGATAATTACTATAATAACATATACCGATATGATTTATGATGCACATATATCCTGCTTCAAGTAGAGAAGGGGTTCGTCTGCTCCCGATTCTGTATAGCAAACATTACGGACTAGCATGTCCTTTAATAAATGAAAATATAAACTAACAAAATTTGTATCATACGTGACTAAATTTGGTCTTAAATATTTATAACATTAATAAATCAACTCTTTTACACATTAAATTCAATATGGAGTTGGAAAATTGACTAAACAACACTAATAGAACCAATTTTGAAAATGTCTTTTCGATTGACAATATGGTTGACACTGACTTATTGGGATTGAAATTGTCAACAGAATTACATATTTTATTTCTCACCATAATATATATTTTTGGTGTAATCGGAAACATTTTTGTAATCAACATTTTTGCTAGGAAGGAAAAAATCCGATCATTTAATATTTACGTTATATCTTTTGCAAGTTGCGATTTACTTGCCTGCATAATATGTACATCACAAATGCCTTTATTGTATTTGTATAAAACATTAGAAAAAAATGGAATAGTGATTTACATAAAAGCTTTCAATATGACGATGTGGCTTGCTATTTTTCTTCATGGTTCACATTTGATGCTTGTTGCAATTGATAGAGTAAAAGCAGTTTATAAAAGTAATGTGTATACGCAAACAAAGAGAAATATATTTTGTAAAACGATAATTGTTGTGATATCTAGCATAGGAATGATAATTCCCATTTCATTATTGCAAACATATTTATCTAGACCCACTTCAAAGCAAGTATTTGTTGGACTAGCATGTGTGTATTTCGCCGTCTGTATGTTCACATTAGTTATTTCATATACGCTAATGTTACAAAAGATTGTTAAATCAACAAATTCCATCCATCCAATAGAAATGACTGAGACGGATAGGATGAAAAAACACAAACGGATACGGATAATTAAAATAGTAAAACAATTCTTCATTATAACTGTGATATATTTCGTGTCATTTGTACCTCAGTATCTTGGTATTATATACAATTCATTGATTCTTAGGTATCTATTTTATATAAATCAAATGTGTAATCCTATAGCATATTTCGTAATTGATAGCTCATTTCGTTCCAACGTTGTTCAACTACTCACAACTCCTTTTCGAAAAAAAGTTAAATAAGGTTTAATTGCATATTATCAAATAAGTTTCAATGCATGTATAAATGTGGTTTTCGTCTTTTTACCTGGTACGAATTGATATAATATTTACTTCTATCTGACAAACTTTAGTGTAATTTAAACATGAGTAAGAAAATTGAATGTTGTGTATGTTACTAAATATAGATTTCAAAAACACTCTTATGATATATATTTGCATTAAAACACAATTGATACGTATAATACAAGCACATATTTTAAGTTTTCAAGTGTTGGTAAATATGTTGTCAAATATTTAGTAGCTGTTGTCAGTAAAGTTATATGCTTGTTATGGGGAAATATTTTTTAGGGGAAATATTCCCAGGATAATCATAGAATGATAGATTATTTTAAGATAAAAAAACTGTTAATTCGATATTGGGTTTTTTAATTCTACAGTTTATAGAGCAAATAAAATGAGTTTTTAGATTTTGCACGGTTTTCCTTATTCATAGTCACTAATTTCACACATTATTTATAGTCACTAATTCCACACATTGTGCGATTCTTCTATATACTAGCAATAATTAAACTTGTTATTTGCTTAGGGGAGTGGTCGAAGTAAGTATAAGTTTAGAAAACGTAGAAGTTTATTCACTAAATTCGTTCAATATTATACAAAGAATATCCTCTGAAAAAAAAAAACAAATCAGTTTATTTTGTTGCAGGTACATATAGACTGAGATAGTTTACTAACTATATTAACTTAAGTAATTTAATCGCATGGGAAACACCAACTTATCGTGTCGATGTAAAGAAGACGTACACAGCATACGGATTTTAATTATGTGTATAAGTAGACACATTTTGGTCGAGTACAGATTACTTTAACCTCTAATGAACATTATCTATAGCATTGGTTTGCGAATTTTAGATAAATAATATATAGCTTACAAATTGTGTCTAGGATGCATTGTTTATGAGGAGCCAGTGTATTTTCACTGGAAATCAACGGCTATGTTTGAGAAACATTAGTTGTCTGATGGTAAAATGCTATTCTGGATACACAATTTTTCGGCAATTTCCAATCTAATTATTCATGCTTTGTCAAAGTCAAACACTTAAGCATAAACAAATCAAAGAATATTACCTTCCAACATAAATGGCAATTCACCGCTTTACTACATTTGTGTATCCTTTATCGCGTCAATGTCTGAGAATTGACGAACATTGTCCATTTCCGAGAGTGTTCATTCGATACGAATTTAACATTTCATATGACTTTTAGCATTGAGATTGCAAGAAGAATTATCACAAACAATGGATCTGACACTTATATAGGTATCGATGTTGATTTGACAATGTTGAATATACTTATATAGGTATCGATGTTGATTTGTCAGTTTTGACAAATGTTAACAACAGTTTCGACCTTAAATTAGATCAAATCAACGTCATCACACAAAAATTGAATTCAAATGATATTACGTTGTTAAATTTAGTAAAAAAAAACTGAAACTTGTTAAAACTATTGTAATTGAAATGACACTAATGTTTGATTTGCAAGGCTATGTTATCCATTTGTAAATTATTTGATAAATTATAGTGTTAAATAGTGAGTTATATGCTAAAATAAATGTCATAGTTTGTTTAGTAATCATTCATTTATGATTGAATTTCAAGATTGAATGTATTTAACAACATCATGGATGTGTCATCAAAATTAAAATAATTATAATATGTTCAATATTTGTTACAGATGTAGACAACACCGATTCTCTAGGCTATAGTAAATTCATTTATCCTTGTAGAGTGACAAATATAATTTCATTTTCAATGAATCTATGGATGTATTATCATAAAGCTTCATAAAGACAACAATTATCATAGCGCCTGCACGGTGGTTTTGATTGGGAATCCTTTGAACTACTTAATCAGCTAAACATCATATTTCAAATCCAACTCATTGCAAATAATGATGTTGTGAAATATGTATCATTATGAAAATAATGATCGAATAAAAACCCTTTGATGAAAATTCAATTAAAAATTGGTTGTACTTTATATTTATATGGCCAACGTAAGTGAAAAAGTATTTGCACTTACGTATAACTAACATATAACTAATCAACATATAACTAATCAAGATACACCAAAATTATAAGTAATCGTTGAAACAAACATATTGAAATGGGCAGATGATTTGCTGTAAAATTTCTTATAAACTTATATATGTTCAATTAATTTTATATGGTATCGGCAACTTGCATGTATCAAAAACTATATTCTACTCTATAACTTATCAAGTCACACCAACAATATAAGAAATCGTTGAAAAATATACTGAAATGGGCAAATTATTTGCTGTAAAATGTCAGCTAACTATTATAAACTTATTCAATTAATTTTGTACGGTATCTGCAACTTGCTGAGCTACGTCGGCTTGACCGAAGTGAAACCGATCAGCAGGGTTGTTGTTGAACAATATCAGTTGGTTCCATCCATTCCCACTTCCGACTGTTCCGATCACAAGTATCCTTACGTAAAAAGAAAATATCCAGCATTATATATAACATATAAGTATAATACAGCGATCTAAATAATTACCTGTAATACACTATTCATATTCATTACATGGCCAATATGTATATTTCAAACAAATGAGAGTGACGGTGCTCGTGTACAGTATAATGTGTATAACAGTCTGGTTCATGTTTCGATTACAATTTTATCTAGCTGCATGCAAACATAGACAAGTACTGTTTTGCTACCACCCCGAAAAAAATCTAGACCAATCAAAATACAGGATTCAGGGTGAAAGTTGAAATTTGACGTTATCAATCTTGACCCATTTTATGCTGTGTATTAGGTGTTTAAACCCCGATTTAATTAGTTATTTCCTATAAAACTAACTTTTCTTTGATTTCAAAAAGGTGCTTTAATCTCTGTTCTTATGAAATATTGTTTTAATGATTGTGTTTGTAAAATGATTCACAACAAAAATTGAAGAATTTCCGATGGTGGTTTTTACCTTAATTTCTCCAGTTTTTTTTGTTCAATCATCAAAATATATTTGTTGAGACATAAAATGGTAATTTTGACCCCAATAGTCTAAAGTATATTGAACGAGTAATGATGCTGACAAATTTGAAAACGATGGCGTCTCTACCCTGTTATACAGCAGTGAAACGTGAAACCTCACTATTTAAGAAGAAGACTTGCTTATAGACTTGCTGCCTTCTACAACCGACGCCTAACACGAATCCTATGTTTAACATTGGAAGACAAAGTAAGCACAGAAGAACTGCTAAAGCGAGCATGCTCACTAAACCTCAAGGCGTTGCTGAAGCAAAAAAGCTCTCCTTGTTTGGACATATTTTCCGCATGGCGCCAGAAAGAGTGTCAAGAAGATCGTACTTCTGGCAACCACGGGGCAAAAGAAGCAGGGGAAGTCCAAGGGCAGAGATGGACACTTTGCTGAGCGACCTAAAACCGATGTTCAAGACGACTGATGAGGCGATGCGTGCCGCATCGAACCACGAGATCTAAAGAATCAATTTGACGGCGCTTTGCGGACGACCCACGACAGCACAGCATTAAGCAGTAATTAATAACGATGTTTATTTTTGTTGTTTGCTTTCCTGATAATGATAACTCATGCGTTATAAACAATTTGTTTAAACCTTTATTATCATGTCCTCATATTGACACATTTATTTCTTCTTTATATATTTATATGGTTTCTTTTTTTTTCGTATAGAAAGTCGTTCGGTAGAGGATAAAGTATCACACAAACTGGCGTGTAATCTATATAGTGCAATTTTAGACTCAAAGAAATGTAGCTGTTTAAGTGAGAAAATCGAACAATGTGGTACTGATCAAAAAGCATCATATAAACCATGAACATGATCCAGCGCAAACAGAAAACCAGTGTGCGTCCTGAACACGAAGATGAACTGGAACTCGCAAATAAATTTGCGACATTTTTCAAAGAAAATATAGACACAATAAGTGATTCATTCCCGAAAAGTGACCAGTAGTCGAGTGACTCAATTAATGGTAGTCAAGGTGCATCACATATTCCGAAATTTAGTCAATTCAAACCAGTCTCCGTGCAGGATATAACAGCGCATGTTAAGCGTGCACCACATAAATACTGTCCACAGGTTGATGCGATACCGACAAGTTTGATTAAGGCACACATCGCACCAATGGTTACCCTTATAGTACATAAATCACTGACACAGGACACATGCCGACTGCATATAAAGAGGCCATTGTGACACCACTGATTACGAAACCAAGTTTTGACCCCGAATTTGCAAATTTCCGGCAGGTATCAAATCTACCATTTATTTCTAAGCTAATCGAACGTGTAGTTTCAGAGCAAATAAATGCATTCACAGAAAAGCACGGGTTGGACGAGCCGCTACAATCAGCTTTTAAAACAAAACAACCAACCGAAACAGCCCTTGTCAAAGTGCAGAATGATATTTTATGTGCTTTTGATGAACACAAAGTAGTCCTTTTGGCGCTTTTAGATATGAGTGCCGCCTTTGACACCTGTAATCATCGAATCCTCCTCACACGACTTGAATGCGAATTCAATGTATCGGCAACTGCGCGCGACTGGTTTAGATCTTATCTCGCCGAGAGATGACAAAGAATCACGATTAACGGTACTCTATCGGATCCAGTGTGCCTAAAAACAGGATTTCCGCAAGGGTCGGGGTGGGGACCCCAGGCCTACAGTAAATACGTGGGGCCTCTTAAAGGCCTACTCCGCCTTTAGGATATACAGTTCCATCTCTTCGCAGACGACACACAATTATACACTACCGTAAACCCGAATGATACACGATCTCAGTTTTCTGCATTCCCATTCATGGAGGGTGCTATAGACAAGGTTAATCAATGGATGACTATTAATAAGCGGAAACTGAACCAATCAAAGACGGAATTTATGATACTCGGTACAAGGGCTCAAGTGAAAAAGATCCAGTCAAAGACCCTTTGAGTTGGCGTCGAGGATATTGATGCGAAACCATCGGCCCGGAATCTCGGTTCTCACTTTGAAATTGAGATAAAAATGGTTACCCATGTAAATCATGTGATGAAAAATCGGATATTATCATCTCAGACAGATAGGCGTAATGCGAAAATACCTCAATGTTGAAGCAACAAAGACTCTCGTTCATGCCACGATTCTACCACGAA
>LQRL01176083.1:21108-32322 GCA_001703475.1 Hydroides elegans
GCATTTCGGTCAAAAACACCCGAACGGTAGTTGTCAAATTGGCCAAAAATAGCGGTTTTCATAGAAAATATATTAAAAATATGCAAAAACCATACCCCTTCGAGTTTGGGGGCGGTTGGGGCCTGCTCGTGTTTCACAAATACTTCCTTGTTTAAACTAGAAGTATTTCTAAATTTTATTGGCACCTCTATTCAACAGGGATAGGCGAATCTCAAGTGGTTGGTAAAATCATGGAAGTGTGAAAATGAACGGCGGATGGAGAACTTCATCCGTGTTTGTGCGGTTGTTCCACACCGTGCTTACGGTTGGAACGGTGACGTCGCTATTCCTTAGTAATACTTGTAAGTACTAGCAGTGGGCTTCGTAAATGACTTCTATTTGTGTTCGTTATACTGAAATAATTTATGTAGATGTACAATTGGTATATAATATCATTCTGATGCAGTATATTATTATTTGTCTAATGAGACATTCCGATACGGCATGAATTTCTGAAAAACATAATAAGTACTGTAGTGCTGTCAGCTTTACCTTGTAAAGTGTATCAGCTGGATGCCACTTGACGCATTATTTCCTTTGTTCATGCATTAGATAGGTAAAACTGTGTATTTGCAGTATCTTGATATAATAAGCAATTCAAAACCAATCGCAGATGTATTGCGATGTATCCTGTTTCAGCTCTGAGGAAGGCGCTAGTGCTGCGAGAAAATCTGATATACGCATTCATGTACCTGGCTACGGTGCTCCTGACCAATATAATGTACTGGACCGCGTGTCTCTCTGATCCTGGTTTTGTGCCTCTTAATCCCGTAAGTAATATATGCCTCATGGATCGCGAATAAATAAGTGCGTTTTAAGAAATGTTCAGAATGATATTAGCGACCACATTGATAGTTTACGCACTCATCGAATAAGTGTAGAAACCAGTCACACTTGAAGCTTAACCTTACGCTAGTCCCTTTTCATCCTTTTATTTTTTTCATGTTATGACACGAACGCTCTCTCTAAGGAACTATTAATGATCAATCAAATGGTACTTATTCTCTTTGGTATCTGCATAAACTAACCCTATGCTAGTAAATTATGATTAAGACAAACAAATGGACTAAATCCCCAATCCAAGTAAAACGATGTTAAGAAAATAATCTTACCTTTCTTTCAGGGTCGGCGTTTTTCTGAATCAGAAGATGATGCCGATGAAGAAGGGGATATATCGTTAGAAAGCAGTCAAATGCTGAAAAATGGCATCAAATTGCGCAAATGCGGATACTGCGGTATAGTTGTAAGTAATTTGAGGGTTTAAAGATATGCTAAAACAAGTTATCATTTGCAGTGAAATCCCTTCATATTTGTATGTGTGATCATCAGCATGTCAGTTCGTAAACCTTATTCTTTAGGTACAGTTTGTATACGAGTTTCACATAAACTCTGCTAAAAAGGTAACTACACATATATTAACATGCGTTCATAAATATTTCCCCATTGGCTTATTTTCATCTTAAAGCTTTCGATAAAATTTATATTAAATTCTATAGCGCACATTGATCAAAACATTATATTCAACCCCATTTATTATATTTACCCTCATTGGCTTATTTTCATCTTAAAGCTTTCGATAAAATTTCTATAGGATCCTATAGAGCAAACTGTGTAAATATTATCACATATACACATAACATATACACGTACTCGAATATTTGTTTTTGTCAAATTAATATTAGCATTAAGCCATATGGATGAAAATGTAGGGTGACTAGGGCTAGGGCTGTGTCGGGTACCTCGGGTACCCGAATACCCGACAATCGCATCGGGTACCCGAACTGAAAAGTTGGGTTCGGGTACCCGAAATGTTGCATTATGGGAAAAATGAAAGATGATTTAACTGATAAAATGTTATTTTGAAAGCAGATTTAAATGGTTCAGTCATCAAGAGCATTTGAAATAAGTTATCTATGAGATATTGTCAGTTAAATAAGATTAAACAAGATAGAAGTCTACTTTAGTTCATTTTTCATCCGATTACAAAATTACGACATATCCCGTAGAGTAAACTTACGGGGACTCTAAAGAAACCATGTTTTAGAAACTTCGGGTCGGGTATCGGGTCGGGTCGGGTATTGACTTCGGGTGTTCGGGTAGCAAAATACCCGACCCGACACAGCCCTACTTAAGACCCAAGCATGAGTGGAAGCACGTCTATATAAACTACCCTTGATAACCAAACAACTATTCATTGAGTCAGTACCACTTGATTTGTCCGTTTTGAAGTTAATGAAGAAAAGTATTATTCTGATTTTTTTGTCAATATACATGTAGGTTATCAGTGATATCCACCTGTTTGCTCTTTTCTTTCTATCAGCAACCTTTGCGTTCACGTCACTGCGAAGAATGCGACCGCTGCGTGCGCAAGTTCGACCACCACTGTCCGTACCTGGGCACGTGTGTGGGGGAGAACAACCACAAGTTCTTTTGGCTTTTTCTGCTCCTGCAGTCGACCGTCATTTTGTGGAGTGCCGGTGTCATCTGGTAAGTATAAGGAGTGAGGGGTGAGGGGCAATTGATTTTGCAGTAAGATATGCGAGGTTAAAAAAAGCAAGTCTTTGATAAAACAGAAAAATCACGTTTGTTCCGAGTTGTTTGAGTGCTAAATCACTATACTGAATGTACTATTTTCTTACGATTGCAGACTGCATACAAAGCTTAACTCTCTTTTCTGTTCAAAATTGGTTAAGGACTATTGCTAGCCAATATTCCGCCCATGCGTCTGTCGTCCTTCATTCCGGTTTGTTAGCATTTTAGTTACACTTCTTTGTCCGTCACACTTTCATGTAAAGCCTTTGTAATCTTCCATTTGTTTTTGCTGAGGCACTCTATTTCTTGAAATATAAATGTTATTATAACGCTCAATTTAATGGCAGAAATATTAACTGTGATTCAATAAGTTCGTTGTTTATTCATATTTGTTATATTAAAGATGACCTCCTCCTCCTTTTTTGCAGGCACTCGTTCGTGTTCGTGCAAGATGGCTGGGTCCAAACCAACCTCATCTTCCTGGTCGACCTGGCCGTTTGCTTCATGGCCGGTTTCGTCGTCATCTGCCTACTTTGCTTACATACGCACATCATGCTTACAAACACGACCACGTGGGAAATGATGTCACGTGACCGCATCACGTATTTGAAGAACCTTGGCGACGAGAACCCGTTTCACGAGGGATACTGCAAGAATATGGCGCAGTTCCTTTGTAGATGTGTGGCGAGGCAGTGGGATCGTATATATGATCGGGTGGTGCCCGTGGATCCCAAAGCTTATTCCCAAGATGCCATGAAGTTGAATCGGCAGGCCGATAATGATCATGCGCTCAGTGCAGTGTGATTGTTAAGTGGTTGGAAAAGGGGGGGGGGGTCGGCGTGGTCTTGTCACTTAAACGGGTCTAATGTATTCCTATATGTAAAGTAAACAAACTTTTATAGTTTTTTCTTCATATACAGTTCTTTGTTGGTGTAATGATATACACGTATCATGTTGACTCAGAGTCAGTTGTGATATTGTCTAATTTCTTTTATTCCTGAGAGAAATGATATTTACGTTCATTCCACATATGAAAAGTGTAAGAATATAGCTATGTCTATATTAACCTGAACCGATACTTCGATTTGCGATATATATCATTGTTCTTCAGATTTAATATACCGGGTACGTGTACTATAATTTCGCAAACAGTCTATTTTAGAGCCTATTTTTTCCTCTTAGTTTAGTATCTTTCTTATTACTGCCATTAACTTTCAATGAAAATGTATAATTGTTTTACTCGTTGAACGAGTTAAAGAAGGAACTGACAAATCCAATTAATGTTTTTGAAGGCTATATTGAATTCAATGAATGACGAAAGCTGTTTTATCGTTCCACCTGAAATTATATATAGCCTACATGTACAAGTTGTTAAAATCGAATATTGTTGTGCGATTTGTATGCATTGTTTTTCGCTTTGCTACTGTTTCAGTCTAATATTATTACTTAATATAGTACGTGTGAAAATAATTGGTGATTATATTAATTGTGTTAAGCTATGTTAAATATTCCGTAATTTTCATCAACTCTATTCTCAGATCCGTTTTGAGTTCTAAGAGGTGCTGTTTAGTTTAAGATCTAACTGCAATAAATTAATTACTTGGCCATAATGTATATCAACTGAACAATGTTTCATGTTATCCTGGTGCCATATCACTTGTTAGTTATAGTCAGCACCACATCTATTTAATATGTACATGTATATGGACCTGTACTATCTATTGTCTCAAGCTGTACCATTTATCTGAAATACATTGACCGATGAAATCGAACTGAGGTTGTCCGTCCTCTCAATTGAGTTTTACATGTATTCTGACATTGTAGTCAATAGATTTCAAATATGTGATTTAATGTATCATATATTGAATTTTGATATTCAGTTTTCACCTATATATTTTTAATAAACAAACCAAGTACAATTGATGATCATTCGTTTCTACGCAAATGTGATATCGTGGTGTCTAATTAATCATGCAATATGAAATGACTAAGTAACTTAGCGAAATATTTATCTTGTTGTTAATGACATTTTAATCAATAAGGGATTGCGATTTCATCATGTTGTGTTATGACACCTGATCCTTTCGGGATATTTGTAGTAGGTACAAATATATTTCATGTGATTTCTGGAATTTTTTTTCACAACAGAAATTATGTTTCGGTAAAACTAGAAACAAAATGTTTATTTATGTTCAAAGAGCTAAGCTAATGAACCGACGATTTTATCGTGAAAAGCAAATGATGCGCTGCACTGTTCAGTTCTATGTTACGTTTTTAAAATCAGTGTCCATGTTTATTGCTTTTGTGCTGGTCACGATATGCACTATAAATCTGGAAGAAATAAAGTCAACTAAGTTAGCGTAATATAATAATTATGAAAAGGTGCACCACTTTATTAAGTGTTGTGGCGTATTGTTAAAACATGCTGGTGCTGTTTTGTTCAAATAAGTAGTAAGCTTTGCAGCTATTGTTATTCGTACCTCTATGAATAAAACCTGATTATACGTTCCCTATGACTTTGACTGGTGTTCATAACAGGCAAAACTGCAACTTCTTTTTTGTCAAGCTTTCATTTTTATATATCGAAAGAGGCTCGAATTATCTTGGTTATCGAAGAATTTAGAAAATATTTGTTTTCCTCCTATGCAATGACTGACTATAGTGGAACCTATCTTGTTAAATTTCTCAAAAAGACGCGGGCTTCATGTAAGAGGTCTGAGTGCCAACCTGGATTTTTAAGATAAACCTTAACTTCATATTTTATATCGCGTTGCTTCCTAAGATATACTCCAAAAAGAATTCATTTTGAAAATTGGGACCCAAACAGTTCTCACATATTTTATTTGTGTGACTTGTAAATTGTAAATCATGGTAAATACAGCGTGTCGCACAGACGGATGAGTTTATGGCAAAATTAGGAAAATCTAATACTAACGCTCGGACGGTTTGACTGATATTTTTCAGTGTAAAAGTAATACGACAGATACCATACTCAATATTTATTACTCAACAAGGTATAACGCTCAACAACTTGCGAAGAATACTAACAAATACATGTAAAATGATACATATTTTATCTACACTACACCACAATAGCTGTGTACCTATGTAAATGGTTTCATAATTTTGATTTATTATATTCTACAACAAAATGGTAATGGTAATGGTAACAAAAAGATGTAATAAAAAATACGACAAGATAATCAAATATTCATGTTAAGTTGTTTTCATAGCTTTTGTTTCAACCATTTTTAAAAATAATAATAATGGTATTAAAACATATGTACTTTTAATTTTGTAATAAAATCCGCCCAAATAGTTTCCGACAAACAGATTCTTGCCATAAAGATTTTAAATTCGACAACCAATAAAGGTGTCTGTTCATTAATTATTTCTAAAATATACAATTTATCTTAGCACAGGACATTAATCTTTTCATTTTTATTTGATATTTATGAACTTTGCCGGATTTTTGTTCGGCTGATCATGTTGGTTACTTTATAACTGGAAAACATATAGACGGACACATGAGGTAGATTTTGGAAACTTTAAGACCGGTAACCTTTTGAACTTTAATCTAATTTTAATACAACTAATTAATAGACAAATACCCGAAAAAAAAAAAAAACGAAAAAGAGAATTCCTCATGTATATAGCAGCCCTTGAGTAGAAATATACTATGTACACCGTAATATATTTTGACACAAATACTTACATGTAGGCCTATTTGGGATTTTTCGGCAAGAATGTTGACAAAACAATTAAGCAATATCCTACAATAAACAACGTATATTCTCACGAATACTGATAGGTTTTATATGGCAAGAATGCTGCAGTACTATTGTTTATTTATGACCAGAAACTCAATGTAAAGTATTAATATATTAAATGGATATTAAAATATCATAGAAGCACATAGAATACGCAAATTATCTGGTGTCCTTTCAAATAACGGCCGGGAGCGAAAGTTTTGTGTCCAAGTGTATCTCTCTTGTCTTAATGTCACTAGGCCATATTTAAACGGATAATAAATGCACAAATTGATACGTGTAAATGCAGTCTGAAAATGCAAAGAAATCCTAAAATGACCAACGCAAACAATACGAAATATATATATAAATATATATAATGGAGATGAGGAAACGTTCAAAAGCCATTTTGAAGATGAATTGGTATTTATGAACACCCTTATCTTGAATAGGCTTTAAACTTGATAGAACCGAACTAACACTTCTTTCAAAAACAACAATGGTTTTAACATTGCTACAACTACAATTGACTATACATGACAATATAATGTAAATGTTGACACCGGAATCATAGAACACATACATGAACAACCTTCATGAATAATACTTAAAACAACACCGGTTTCTTGTTTAGCAAAAATTGTTCTGTTAGCATAAAATGCTTACCCTATAAACACTCATTTCTCCTGTTAATATATATTAATACTTGTATAACTCAGCAGGTTATTCAATGATAGCTTGTTATTTGATTTTTCTTATACCAGCTATGGTAAAAAAGATTTCTATATAATCAATCAATATTTATGATCTTAGACAGATGCACTCTGGGTAGCATCAATAGGACGAGACTCGGCGTTCGCTCCCTCTGCCGATATATTTAGGAGTTCAAGGTCAGAGGAACCCAGTGGATCATCTTTTCGCTTTATATCCGAGATAAAACATGCCGATTTGGATTGAATTGGTGAGTAATGCAGTTCAACCACTGTGGGTTGAAGGTATCCCCCACCACTTGTAGTATGGGGCCCACCGCCAAAGCGAGGCTGGCTGTGACGTAATTCGCCGATTGGGGGATTCCTAGTAGGTGGCGATCTATTAATTGAACAGGCTGGGGCGTCGCAAAAGTGAACAGGTTGCGTATCAGACAAGGGTGATGAGGAAAGAGGGGGAGAACGATTAGCAGGTGATACATTGGAATTATTGGAGCGGTCGCGGCTCTCTTCACTGGCAAAAGGAGGCAAGGGCGCTGGCGGACGAGTAGAGATATCGTCGTTCTCTCCGCTACCAATAGATGGCTCTACTGCTGTGTCACGTGACGTCATTTTAGGAGATTCCGGCATATTAGGCGGAAGTGGTGCAGGGCGACGATTGGAAGTAACACGTGGTTCTGGGGGATCAGCAGTAGTACTTAAAGCAGGACCATCCACAGTATGTCTGGGTTCCGTAGGTTCCACCATAGCAATAGTAGTAGGAGGCAGGGGAGCAGGGCCACGTGGCATTGAGACAGGACGCGGCGGTCCTGGGGCAGCATCTTTACGGTGGCGGCGCGAACTAGGGGGAGGCGAGATCTGAGTAATGTGACTGCGCGGTTCTACGCCACTGGAGGTAGCAGCAGCAGTGGGATAAGCTGCGTAAGGGCGGGAAGTAGCTGAAATGCGAGTCGGTGTATAATCGACTATGGGGAGTACTGTAGGACGAGTGTGGTCGATGTTGGTTGGTCCGCAGCGCGTTACACCCATTGAGCCACGCGAAGGAGTATCAGGGTTGACTCCTCCATATATGGGCATATGTGCCGCCGCCCTCAAATATCCGGGCGATTCTAGAACACGTGACTCGAACGTGGCACCGCGAGACGACGAATGAGGAGCAACGGCGTGAACACTTTCGTCAAAGAAGGGAAAGGAATTATCAGGTGCTCCCACGCCACCGCCGTGTAAAGGGGAGGGGTAGGAGGTTCGTTTCGGTACGTGATGAGTGGATGTGTCGGAGAGGTCCATGGCTAGGGACTGCACGATCCAGGGGTCGTTTTTGGCGCCCTCGAAAAACTCCTCCTTGCAAAGCATGCCGTCACGATTCTATAGAAACATAAGCACATACATGTACATGTAGTGTGTATACTTTAATGTGATAGCTTGGAAATATTGTAGAACATTTTTTTTTCAATTTGCACAATAATATATTTAGTTATAATGTCAAGGAAACTTTGTAATGTAACAATGTAATGTTATTATCAAGTGTAATTAAAGGTCGACTAAAATTAGGATTAGTCGATGATATTGTTTAAAGAATGCATATGTGTTGATTTTCAAACGAATTATCAAGTTCAAGACAGGATCCATTGAATTAAAACAAACGTTTACTTTTCAGTATGCCTTATCATTGTAATTTTACGAAGGTCAAAATAAAGTGGTAGACATTATGGTTCATATAATCGAGTTTATTAAGACGGGATGCTAATACATACAGTCCTGTGATTCTAAGGTGCGACGATCGTCTCTGAAATGCTCTGGAAATATTTAGAAATCTTTGCAAATTTTTAGGAATTTTCGGAGACTAAAGTTTCCAAAAGTTTCCAGACATTTCCACAGCGATCTGAGCCGCCTGGTTGCTTATTTGCATTTATCGAGTGCCCATGTTTACTCAGTGTCATATGATGAACAATAGAAAGTGGGGGAACTTTAAACGAAGGAAATATTATATTTATTGTCACCTCCTATAAAGAAGCAGGATGATTTAGCCATTTTAAATTGGTTTATTTTCATTAACAGAATCTTTAGACGCTCAAACCCCTAATCCCTTTTAAGAATGTATCTTTGGGTGGTAGGCAAACTAAGGGGGCAGTATGCCGGGGGGTGAGTTTGCCGGGGGGTGAGTTTGCCGTTTACCGTATCTTTGCCATTTCAAACATTGATCCCCCTCTCTCAAATACACATGTAGCTCAACACAAAGTGACACTCTAATAATCCCTGTATGTAATCAACTCAAGATGTGCGAAAACCCACCCATGGCTTTGAAATTGATCCATCACCATCCAACTGTAACCCCTTCATCTGATATAAACACAGAGAAAGGCATTTCAGTCAGTATCACTGTGTATATTATATATATCATTTAATTTTTTCTTACTTTTTAAGACATTACAAGAAAACTAAAACAAACTACATGTATATTAAATTTTCTAATCGAACCCAAAATATATACAAAAAACTATTTAAGCAAGTACTTTTCAATACCATTAAGCCCGATGCTCTTATTTCTTAGTATTGGCTTTATCTTTTATGAAGAAAAAGTGACACTTAACCCACTGCATTGTTAAGTCGTCGCTCTTATCAGCTAAACAAACACAAATGGCTCGATCACAATGTTCCGAGAGTTTCTTAAAATCTCCGAAAGTTTCCAAAAGTTTGCAAATATTTGTAATTTTTCAGAGACTAAAGTTTCTATCTATTTGCAAATTTATAGAGACGATCGTCGCACCTTAGAATCACAGGACTGTATACAGTAGACTCTCGTTAATAGGAACAGCTTTAACTCATGTATACCCAAGGCGTAATTTGACGTACTTTACGACAAGCTCCCAAGGCGTAATTTGACGTACCTTACGACAAGCTCCCAAGGCGTAAAAAACCGTAATTATTGCGTTACATAAATTTGTGGCTTCAACTATTTGATTAACCCATCTTTTAAAGATAAATGATTGTCATCTTTGTATAAAGTCATCTTTTTACTTAAAGTTTCCTTTTTTTTAAAAATAAATAGCATTGATCTCAATAAAAGAAGATTTATTATTAAAACAACATGAATTAAATCAAAGCAGTCTTTTATGCAACATAATGGACGATCATTATCTCCCTTTAAAGCATAGTATTATTGCTTTCCTTATATAGAAAATGTTACACTATATGTTAAACTAATTGATTTGTCTGAAAGGTCATTGACATACAGTGGAACCTCGTTAAACCGAACACGGATAAACCGAATTATTGCTTAAACCGAACCAATTTTGTGATCCGGACTCTATATTTTCTTCATAAATCTTATCGGATAAACCGAAAATCGGTTAAACCGAACGGTTTTTGCCGGTCCCGAGGTGTTCGGTTTAACGAGGTTCTACTGTAATTTAAATAGTCGCATAATTATTACACTTTTGAGATAATTATGACGAAAATAGTACAGTATCAATCAGATGGGTGAGTGGCCTATGCAGCTAAGTGGCTGGATAAACCTGCCATTGACCATTGATCCCGGGTTCGAATCCCGGATCAAGTATTTTTTCCAATATTTTTTATATTGAAGAAATTGGCACAAAACATGAATTATTATCTTTAATCTATTTAATTTTTTTTTCGTCATTTGTTTGTGCCAGTAATTTGTTGTCCTAAGAATTTTATTTGACGGTATTTCATAAGGGTGAAACGCAATAATTCACGGTATTTAGGAGGAGTAAATTGCGTTTAAATGCGGTATCGAAAGAGTTAATCGGAACTCTCTGTTTATCGGAAACGATTTTAATATCCCAAAATCGTATATTTATAAAAATTTACTACTGTTAATCGGAACCCACTGTTTATCGGAACCAAAGTGACCAGTCCCGATTAACGAAAGTCTACCGTATTTGCTACTTACTGTGTCCATGAGAGCAAAGATTTTGTCGACTCGTTTCTCGGGTGTGTCCTCATCCTGTGGCAAGTGGATCATGTAGCCGACCATGCGGTAGATGGCGGCCACGATCTCCGTCATCTCCGCCCGCGTGATGAAGCCATCGTGGTCCGTGTCGTACAGGTTGAACGCCCCTATGTGATCAAAGGGAAATGAAAAATAAGAGCGGAATCGATGCGGCCAGTGGATCATGTAGCCGACCATGCGGTAGATGGCGGCCACGATCTCCGTCATCTCC
>LQRL01176085.1:495-12653 GCA_001703475.1 Hydroides elegans
ATTCAACTTTCTCCGGTTATTTATGTTAAATTCCACTTTCTAACATTGTGTCATGCCTTTCAGGATGCTGAGAATAAAACAGATGATAACAAAGCTAACGGAGTGCAGTCTAATGTACGATTTTAGTGTTATTTATGCTATTGAACAGTTATATTCTTATTTATCACATGTTGTAGTTTATAGGGTTGCACATAACTAACACATTTGTATAGATAATCGTTTTTAACGATATCATTTTTTTTTCTTCAAAACATTGAATAAGTTCAATTTATTTTCTCCGACTGAATATTATGCGGTTAACAATGTTTATGTTACTTTACAAATATACCAATTAATATAATATAACTTTATTCGCCATTGCATTAACCCCTCTTCAAGTTAGCATTTCCTTAATTTTAAAATTTTACTTTAAGCATAACTCACAAATAACACTCACTTGCTAATGCAACATTTATTTTTGTAATCGGTTGATTCTATTTCTAAGTTTAACCCTATTAATCAGTAAACTTTTCTTTTTTGATTTTCAGGAAAAGGAAGAACCAGAATACAAAGCAGCAACAACACCGCCAAAAAAGGTAGCTTGATTTTGGTTGATCCTTATCATTTAAACGAAACCTGATTTTTTTAAACTAGTCATATATTACTCGTTATATAGAATATGTTTTGTTCAAAAAGAACAATCTTGCTAACTAGAAAAAAAAACTATTTGAAGTATTAGGAATAGTTATTTAAGCATACATGCTTTTGGGTTTTGTCGAAATCTTTGTTTGATTGCTAGAAAAAAACATAACGAACAAGGATATTATACTCATAGAGCATATAAATCTGCTATCTTTTCTGAGAAATGAAATTAAATGATTATTCATCTAAAGCGCGTATAAACTTTTTTGTCTAGGCTCATCGATCATGTCATATCATGCTTGCGATTATCCTAATCAATTAAACATAAGCACAGCTTTCCTAACGCTGCATAATATGTTGCCCTTTGACGCAACAATTACGTCATATTTACATCGACAATGCCCGCCTACTCAGTTCACACTCTATTGCCTATGCGTTTTGATTGACGTGTGTTAAATTCATAACCGGCATAAAAAGTCAATGTGTATTGCGTGTGGGTTATTCAAGGCAGCCAATGAGAGCGAGGCATAATAGGGGTCAAGGGTCGTCTTAGCTCATTAGAATGAAATCATGCATTTAAGCTTTACAGGGATGTCGTGCGATTCGACGTCGCTTCAATCCTAATATTTTTATTTTCCACGTTTATTATTAACCATATCAATATTTCATAATTCTAATCAGTCGATAAATAACTTCATGTTATATGTTATATTATACATGTAGTATGCTTTTCATGTTTGTTCATAGCTCCTAAGACAAAGTTATGCGTCTCACAAATTTCTCAAACAAAACCCGACCAAAAATATAACCTGCTCTGTTTTCGTAAACGAAAAAGATAGCAGATTAAAAGAGATAATATAAAGTCATAATGTTTAAGTATAGAAATTATAGTAAAAGTTTTAAATCATACCTAATAATGAATTGTTTCTTTTCAGTCCGGAACCTGCGCAATATTGTGAAAAAATAACGAAGAGAAACAAAAGACACCGAGTGCTTGAAAAAAAAACGCCGCCATCTTTGATTTACAAGATTGACTACAAAGGAGCCCGGATGTCCTTCCATGCTACGGATGCCTTATTCAAGGCATGGAATAGACATTTTGATTTTTTGTTTCATATTTGAAGAAAATGTCATGTTTATAAAAGCATATGCGAAGGTCTACATAGGTCTGTATTTTAAAAAAAAATAATGCTTGCCATACTCTTTTGAGATATTTTCAAATTGACAAGTTATTAAATTGTACAATATTGACCATCTGTTAAGAATGCCTAAATGTATTTAAGGATGAAAATATTACGTTATTGCGTGTCATTTCCATATAAATTCATAACAATGAAGAGAAGTCATGGTGTGGTTGGTTACAAATGAAGCCGCCGTGGGTTATTTAGTTTCAATGTTGTATATAAACTAAAAAATATTTATCGATTTCTGTGATATCATGTCTGATTTGGATTTTAGTGATAGATTTTGAAAAAAAAAGTGCGTTAAGTGTGAAAGTCTTATAACCCCGAGGTATTAATATAAGCTTACGCGTTGTTGTCTTGAATTCACGTATAAGGGTAAGTTTTCATAATCGAAGGATACATAGCAAGGATTGTTATTAAATTATCTTGATCAATGTTTAGTGATAATGGTCATGTTTATTTATGAGGAATTACTCTCTACTGATGTCACAATAAGTGTATTCCGTGGTTTATAAAAACAATGCATTTGAGGAAAATGTGATGTGGTCCTCTGGAAAAAAATGTGGTAGCTGTATATGTTAAATCGTTGTTATTCATTTATGGTGCAAGTAAATTGTGTATGCATGTTTCTAGCCATATATCCATTTATGAGATTATTGGTTTTGATATTTAGCTGAATATTATCATTTTCTATCAAAATACAAAATTTTGATGTTGTAATTAAAAATTTAATCTAAAAATGTAGTTTAAAGTGTGTCTAATACTAATTTAAAGTACTCTTCTTTTGAAATAGGATGTCAAATAAATATACCAAATTGAATACAATATTGATTAAAATAAAATATTTTGGTTATGCCATAGCTAATTTGTCTATTTTCCCATAGTGTTTTGATCCGCTGATCATAACATATTCTGATGTTTAATTTAATAAAATTATCTTTCATACTTTGTACAACTAATCAAATTCGGGTGTTTTATGTAGGAAAATCAATGCATATGAATGTTATTAATGCGTATATTCTATTGTTGAATAATATTGTTGTATATTCTTTTGTTGAATAATTTGTGAAACGCGCATGTGCTTTATAAGTGTGTGTACGTAATATATGTTAGTTTTTTCTTCAAAATTGTGATTATTTCAGATCCGTCCGATTCGATTGTCGACCGTTTACACTTCATTTTTCTAAAAGCTTGTTGGAATTTAATGAACAATTATTATTTGTAATCTATGTATATCCCTTTCCGTCCAAAATTGATTTATGTATAATACGCATATAGCAATGAAATAATGTAGCCTTCACAAGATGTAGTTATGTAGCTTGTAGTTTTAGTGAAATTTATATGAATATTTTGTTGAGGCAATGAATATTGATAGCGTCGTATCAAATTGTTGATTTTATATTTATTTATTTCTTAGAAATAAAATTTCTAATACATTTGTGATGTTTTTGTATGGGTTTGCAAAGTTTGGAATATGTTAAAAAAATCAAATGAAGAAATACTTGTCAGTATGTTTTCTTCCAAGATTTATTATTCGACACCGTAAAATTTATTCTGGATTCATGCATGCATGTATAAAACAAAACAACCTAACACAAGTGAACACGTTTAGGTAAAACAAGCGATTCGTTAACCAATACAACATTTTAAATACATGTACATGTATGTTAAAATATAATTGTGAAATAGTTTGCTAAAAGCCAATGTATTTTTTTTTGTTGTAAAAACAAACAAAAATCAAAATCTTTCAATGTACAACAAATGAATCAAGGGACTCTGTGCAACAACCTATTTCGTGTCTTTTTCGCGATATCGCAAGCACAATGTGCATAAATTTTGTTTAACAAAGTTAAGTAATTATCTAAGGTTTTACGCCAAATTTCAAAAATTGTATGCGGACTTAATATAGTACTGCTTGCAAATCTTCAATATCGATTAAGTCTTGCTATCATTAGCTGAAACATCCTTTGGAACACTACAAGTTATTCAATAACGAATCCTTTATCAACCTTTTATAGTTGATGACCCACAAATCTTATATCACACAATTTTATATTATGACCAATAATTTAAAGTGCCATAAAGCACGGAATCAAGGATGATTATACATGGAGACAGTACATTCTATGATATAATTTTACTTACAGGGCTGAAAAAATAACCGTTTTGTTCAGGGTCTCATCGATCAGACCGGAGGTTTGTTGGGTTTTACAGATCAACCGGCTGGAGGAAGGGAGGGGTTGCACTTGGTATTGATAGTTGGTATGTTCTAAAACAGTTTATGAGTGTTGTTGGGACATGTAGGCAAGCCGATTATGGACCGCAGTTGTAGAGGGTTCAGAAGGGAAATGGATCCAGTTTATTTTCAGCCCTGTAATGAATGTTATTTTATAACGCAACAAGACAAAATATAAGTTCTATATAGTCTGGTATACAATATCACCGGATACATTAAAATAGCAGTTCCTTTATTGCTCTCTAGCTCTACATCAAATCTGATTTGGATCTGAGTTTAAACATTGGCATTTAATACAAATGCCATGAGTAAAAAAAACAACGGGGGACACACAATGTAAAAGTCTATTTTTAACTTAATAAGTGTTTGATTCTCGCTATTGTGTAGAAAATTAATTGAACTTCCAGCAGCTATGTGAATGCAACAAATACAATTTGATCAAGCAGAATCAGCAGAATTAAGCATTTTGATTCAATGGGCTCATTCAGATTCTATGATGTTTGAAAAATACAAAGGTTTTGATTATGCACGTATTAACATGGTACCGATTGTCTCAACTGAAACCCCATTAATTAACTTCAACATATTTGAAGATCAGCCAAAACAAGCTCTTTTGCTTCAATAAAGCTTATCAAAAATATTAACACTCGTGCACGACACAAACAATATTTTCATATATTTTACTATAACCTCCACAAAATGTAATGCTTAATTATTCTTCCTTTTTACGACAATCGCGCCAACCCAAGCTCTTCGCGTTTCTCGCTGACTGCTAAATTAGTTTCATTTATTTTTTTTTCAATCAAAATATATAAATATGATGGACATCATGTTTTTTATCTACCGGTACTAACATAACTTCTATATATTTGTAATGCTTTCAGGACAATCGCGCCAACCCAAGCTCCTCTCGTTTCTCACTGACGGCTAGTTTCATTTATTTTATTCATTCAAGTATATAAATATGATGGATATCATGTTTTTTTATCGACTAACATAACTTCTATATATTTTTTAGGCTTTCAGGACAGTCGCGCCATTCCAAGCTCCTCCCGTTTCTCGCTGACTGCCAGTTTCATTTCTTCTTCAAAATGCCATGCTCTTTGGTCGGTCGTTGCTTGTTTGAATAATTCTTCACATTCTTCGTCGTTTAAGTGACACTTTTTGTAGTGGTGTAGAAACGCTATGTTGGGATCAACCTGCATTAAACACAAAAATAAGTAGTTAATATTATAAATAAATAGGGCCAGGGGTGAGCAGGGTGGGGCGCCTACGGCAAGCAATCCCTGTATTTACGCGCCTGCTTACGATCATTGTCATTACGATTTTATAGTTTTAAATTTCTATAAGTATACATGTGTAGGATAGATTACATAGGCTGTTTATGTTACTGCCATATCAGTTCACATACACTTCTCTCTTAGACAGCAAAAGCAATATATCTGGGATAAAAACAATGTAGATTTATTGTATTTTCTAGGCGAATATCAGTCACGTATGTCTAGCTCTTAAATCTCACATACGATATAATTTGGCGTCATAAGAACAAGATTAAACTTTATAACAGGATAGCTTTACAGACTACTTCAAATTCACGAATTATGGTAAATGTACTAGACTCAGATATATATATATAGACAAAAGTGATCAAGTGAAAAAGGTGTCACAGAAAAAGAAAACTGTTGCTGTTTTTTTTGGTTGTAATAAAACAAACATAATCTTTAGCCAAATCAAGTGCAGCATTTCACTTTGATTATGATATTATAGTTTCTTTAAACTGTCATGTAACTTTAATATCGAATGGCGACGTATAACATAGACTAGTGTTTTATCAATAATAATACCTTATGTTAAGAGATCCGACAGTAACTAATTTGGCGGTGTAGCGAATATGTTTATATATGAATATCATATTTAATCATTTAAGAGTAGAAAGGGCGTTGCGCGCATGATGTACATGTATGCATACACTCACCTCTATAATATTGACCATATCCTCTCCGACTCCCCTTGTGTGTTGCCAGCAGTAATGATTATGCATTCCTATACATGAATTCACGCCAACCAGCGATTTGGCTGAATAACCCATCTCACTAAGATCCGCCCTTCGGATATACCTCATGAGAACCATCTCTTTGGGTTGACGAAGAGCGGGCGGGAATTCAAAGAAGAAATAGGCGTTTCTGAACGAGAATTGATGCGTTTGGGATTTATCCGTTGATAGTGATTGTTCGCGTTTTATAGCGCGTATCATCGATGGGAAATCGTTTGTGGAATGTGGAACCACATATTCATCGAAATCTATGACTAGCATGGATTTATATCGCAGTCGGTTGCGATAGTAACAGTCGTTTATAACCGGACTCATTTGCATGTGAAACGTCAATTCACCACGATCTTTCATAAATAAATACGATTGCCGCATATGTAAAAAGTGCGGCTCTATTTCTTCGTAGTGTTTAAACACATGCAGTGTTTCCTCTGAAAGACTGTTGTTATAAATATGGATCCCACCTACTCCCATTAACCGTTGGAACTCTATCCATTCCACTAAGCGCCCCGGGTCATGATACCAATACGATAACGACACACAAATCCCGATTTCCTCCACTGGTTTATTTACAGCTTCATCTGGTATTTCGATCGGCATGGCAAACGTGGGCTTCATCTTGAGCGAAAACACTATGGATACATGTGTTGGCAAGGAATAATCGAACATCGGACAAGATAGGATAAACTCGGTGAACACCTTATCATGTCGCACGACACCGCCACCTATTTCACTGTATGTAGCGCTAATGCGAACGATTTTGGTTTTGTTTTGGAACCAAACGACGCAGAAATATTTATCCGATTGGTACAATTCTGAGACGCCGATGACGCGAACGACGGGTTTGCCCAAAAGGGATTTGCGGTTGTCGTAGTGCGCCGAGTAGGTGTAGAGTTCGACTGATTGTTGCTTCATCTGGAAATGTAAAGAATTGTTAATAGGTCTTATTGTTTTTATGTATAAACGGGATTTAAAGTTAGGATATGATTGTCTTTTTTTCGATGTTTAACCATGTTAGTAGGACAATGCGTGTTATGTAGGTACTTATCTTGACCAATTATGACCAATTATAATATAAAGTTATAATTATCCGTTTTCAACCATAAACCATTATTCTAAAAAAAAATGTTTTCAATTTGTTACATGACAAAAATGCAACCTAGCACCCCCGTTATAAACACCCTTTACCTTATACCAGGCGCCATCATGTTTATCCCTTTTCAAACCAGAAACACCCGCTTTGTCAAGGTCATTACTGTGGTGAACCACGTGGTAAGCCGAAGACATCGGCAATGACCACGTGGTCGATTGTTGAGGAGGCCGGGTGACATGGGTCGACCGGATGTCCTAAAAAAAAATGAAATATCTTTAAAGTGAATATGATGAATTTAACTTTTTATATATATATAAAAGGAACACTGTTGGATTTCCTAACATTGTGATCCTTTAAGGGATATATTATTTTTTAAAAATAAATTTCAAAATATTTTTTTTCAGATAAAACGAAAAGTCGGGTATAAGAAATGTAGGGTTAATATTAAATGGATCGCCAAGTGGTCAGCTGAAGGCATCGGCAGCGCCCACGTGGTAGACTGTTGTGGAGGCCGGGTGACAGAGCCGTGGTGGCTCGGGCGAAAGTCCTTAAAAGGAAAAACTGACTATAATGATAAATAATGTTTTTTGTTTGTTTCTGATTGAAGAAATATATTTGGATCTCTTGTCTTAGTGGTCCTGAAAGGGATTTTTCAAATAATTTTGAAACAATTGCTGAGGAGGACGGGTGGCGGAGCCGCAGGTTGAGCGAAAGTCCTTAAAAGGGAAAATTTGATTTAAAAAATAGACCTATGAAATTTGACTTTAAAATCGATTTAGATTTCATGTCCTCGTGGTCCTTTAATGGATTAAAAAAATATTCAAACTAATTTCAATTTTTTCTCGGATTCAAGAAATAGTCTTAGATTCTATGTGAACCACGTGGTAAGCCGAAGGCATCGGCAGGACCCACGTGGTCGATTGCTGAGGCGGCCGGGTCGAGCGAATGTCCTTGAAGGGAAAATTCGATTGTTTAAATCGTGACTTATAGTTAATAACGTGTAAAAGTAATCTAAAGGGGCGTTGAGCGAAAAAGAATGCTCATCTGACGGTTCTTAAATGGATTATTGGATTCTATTAAAGTCCAAATCATAATAACAAAAAAATCTTATATCAAATCTTAAACTAAAAAATGTTTCATTAAGACACTGCACAGGGGATTCATATGTTAGTACGTAATAGGAAAACGGCGCTTTTTAATCAAATGAATTTGAAAAAATTAAACGCTTTGGATTAATCGAATCATGACTTTTCCGTTCCCAAAATAAAAGTAAATAAACTGTTTTTCTCGGACCAAAACTAAGGTTTGCTAGGGGTTCAAGGAACTTTAAGAGAATAAAATTCAAAGGAGCCCTCACGGATGTGTTTTAAGGATTTTTTTTCTTCCTAAAACGGAAACACGTTTTTGAATTCCAGACTGAATAAACAACATGAATTATAAAATTAATTCCAGATCAAGATTTGTGATAAGTTCAAGGATTAAACATTTTATAATCATACAATTAGTAAAACATGCGACAAAATTGATATTTAAATTATACGATTTGATAAACTGCACTTGTATACCGCAAAAAATTAGGCCTTCATGTGTTCCTTTCAAGGACTTGACTTAAAGCAGCCATCTATAATAAGATGTTTCGTTGATATTTAATCCGAAGGCCGTTTTTAATTGAATATGTTTGCCTCATTAATTCTGTTTCAAGGGTTTGAACTATATTTCAAAATTCGTCGAAAAAGGAAGACCTGATTAAATCAAAGTTAATGCAATGTACATCTTTTCCCGGTTAAACAACAGCACTTGTCCATTTGAAAAATGTATTTCCAAGGTGACTAGGACATAATATCCTAACGTTTCTATCCTTTACGTTCTTTTACCTCAACAATACCATTTTATTTAAGTCATTTAACTACATAAAATCCCTATTCTGGCAAAATGACGTTGGCAATCGATCAAATACCAAACATTTTATGATTATAAGATGAACCCCCGTTAAAGAGCACATACATTATATGAATCATAAACGTTATTAAAATTTAACATTAATCGCCCCATTAAAACATTTACCTGATTTCCATTGCCAAGGCCGTCCCGACTCCATTGCACCTCAAAAGACACATGTTGCGTAAGATCCAAAGACAGCAACAGACACACTGCGCCTAAGCCTAAGGCCAGCGCACAAAAGGTGCGACGCACCTTTAAGGAGGAAAGGCGCGGAAAGGGCTTCATTTCGGGCCGCTACTTGGGGGGTGGCCTTCGTGTAAAGCGCCTGTAAAAAGAGCAAAGACTTTCATAATAAATTTGATATTGATTAAACTCATTCGTTTTCACAAGTGGCAATCATTGCATATAAAGCATAGATTGTAGTAAATGGTAACCAAAAGTATGCCCCAATAATACTGTTAAATTACATGAATATACAGGCTAACGAGTTGCGGGCCTGAAGGTGTAAATAACTATAGCAGCGAAAAACAATTTATGATTAAATATAAACTTAAAATCTATAAATGTGTTTACACTTAAATTAAATCTTAATAAATCATGCAGTAATCACATAGATATATTATTAAATCCAGTCTAACACAAAATTACTAACCTTAAAACATGTTGTTCGCCACTGTACTTCAAATCCCGTCAATGCGATCCACATTCACATTATGTCCGTCTCGAGTTTAATCTCTACAAAGAACCATTCATAAAGTAACGTTTAAATATTAACTACGCATCGTTCTTTTGCAATATCAGTGGCTTTAGGAGTGCTTTCAATTTACAGCACAAAGCACAATTAACATCATAGTACTTCCCTGTTTTATGCTGTTCAATAATAAGTTATAACTTATATATTCGCATTACAAGCTGTAAGCTGATAGCGCACTAATCATATGGGTTGCATCACTACACCGCCATAAAACTGATTTGTCAAGATGCTAAAAGTAGACATGATTATAGTGGTGCAATTATGCTTTGCCTAAAAAAAGGTTACGAAACATTATTATTTATGAAGACTGTGCTTTTTGTATTGCCACCCACTTTCTCCAAAATAACATACGTGGAGTTCGCACATAACGTGAATAATAAAACAGCCTTTCCGAGAAGATGATATTTAAGATGTATTTTTTTTTGTCGCATTATTGTAGTAATTTATATTCTATTATCAATGATTAAAGAGTATTAAAGTGTTGATGATTGATTATTATTACGCCTAATATAGCAAATGCTTTCTAACGATAATGCCTATATGTCGATATTATTTTTTGCAAAAGCAATATAAAATTTCATTCCTTGATTTAAGATATTAAAATATGATCAATTACCAAGATGCATCCATGTATATTTTTCTATATCAAGACCTAGATAAAATATCCGTATATAGAATATTATAAGCTAAAATAAACGATTTAAATTGCTAAAATTAAAATATCAAACCTGTTTAAAAAGCTATAAATATATCCTTTCACGTAAGCAATACGCTTCACTAATACATGTGTATCATCAAGTATGTCTGTGTAGGCCTATGTTCACAATGTAACTAAAGAACTCTAGTCACTTCACGTTGTAACTGCATACAGTCAGTTCATAGACTAATAAAATAGAACACGCAACTAATATTGTGTTTCAACTGCACAGATACTTGACAGTACCTCGCCACTGATTCGATGATTTTCATATTTTTTTTCTAATGAAATACGAGTCCGAAGAGCGGTCTGATGGAAAAAATAGAACAAGGAGCTTTTCACCATCGCAGTTGCAGCAATGTCGCAACCAGCACAACAATAAATTGCATTGATTGCTCACTGGTTTTGTGAAAGCGTTTTCGGTTTTTTTTTTCTTTCTTGTTTTATTCTTTCTGCTTTTTTTTTTCTTTAGCTTTTGCTAGCGGAGCGGATCGTGATAAATTTTATCTGGATATCAAAGCGTATAGCACTCTTCTGTGTTTCTTTTTCTTCATTTTTCAATGTGTTATGAAATAAATTTTCATTTTCTTAAATAAAGCTAAATAAAACTTTGATATTTTAATGTTGATATCGTGATCATGTATACCGTGTGCGTAATTTTGGTGATTATTGAGTATCGACCAAGTCAGTGCTGACCATCAGAGTTTGACACTAAAAGTGTCTAGTTTCAATAAGATGTAAGAAGCATATTAGTTTTTGTTAATTGCTTAAAGAAGCATTGCTTGATAACATATAAAAACAAATGAAAAATGAGTTTCTACTATTACCGTGCGATCAACTATATTTTTATAATGACTCTTATGTTATCCAATGCAATATTTACTCACATATAATCCATAAAAACGAAAGCAGTTTTGCTCAATACTTAAGCTGTTTATTTACTTCAATCCACAGTACAAAATGGCTATAAAAATCACAAATCTATGAACTAATATATTTTTTTTCAAACGATTGTAAACTAATTCATCATTTTATGTCAAAGAAAGGATGTCTCATATCCTGATGTTCCAGACTGATCAAAAGATTCTACTGTATTTTTACAAAGCACTCTGTCTATGCTTTTCTCTTAATGCATGTATCTGCTAAATACAGCCGCTCAAAGCTACTCCTCTAGTCGACAAAACAGATTGGCTAAATATTTGTTACCCAAACACCATGATTGGCAGTTTATAGTAGCGGCACAAATATACTTAGTACTAGATTTTACGTGATATACGTAACATAAATAAATAAGTCTGGCCCGAACGAAGCATGAAACTTATATTGCAAAGATGAACTCGATCATTTTCCACGATGAATAAAAGAACGGTGTAAATGAATATCGATGAACGAGTTGCTAAAATTGGAATAATGAGTGGCATCAACTATAATTTAGCAAATTGACAATAACAATTGTCTAATGAGTTCCGGAAAATCAGAGTTTCCATGAGCACTGACTAACCACATGTTTCTCCAAGGGCAGATTTAGAGATGACGTGATGCCTCCACCCCCCCCCCCCCCCCCCCCCCCCCCCCTCCCCCC
>LQRL01176099.1:0-11959 GCA_001703475.1 Hydroides elegans
TTTTTTGATAGAAATGCAAAGTCCTCCTTAGTTTCCATTCACTTTTATCCAAAATAATACGTCACTTGCATTTACCCCACGGCTTCTTCACACATTCAATGGTGTCAGAATATATTTTAATATTAAGCTTCATTTGATATGAAATGGTAGCGCTATTAAAATGCTAATTATTATCATTATCAAAATTCATGGAATCGTATTTCAATTTTCGCAAAAGGCGCCGGTACATATATTTGTGTGTATCATTTAAACGGTAAAGGTTGATGTCCTTGCTAAATGACATGGAGCTAATTTGAACCTTAATCACCTTTAAAGCAGCTGATCAAGAAAATAAGAATATATTCAGTTTCTTGTGGTATGATCTTTGCATGCAGATCTACAGTTCTGGCAAAGAACCGATATGTCATCAACTAACTATTAAGTGAAGATATTAAATATAGTGACACAATTGGTTTTGCGCTCATAGACTATTGAAGTACATGTATGTGGGTTCCATGGGACTCCACATGGCTTTGTCATCCAATCTGCTCTATCCAAATCAGTTAAATAGGTACTTCGAAAAACAGAATTTCAATTTCATTTTTTTTGCATCCAATCCATATAAGGTCACTAGCTGGTACCCTTTCTATCTATTTGAACCACTTTGCGGTGGGTTGATTTTAAAACAATAATGATAAATAGATGTGGGAAAAGCAGCATTATGTCATTATAGATCATCTTGGTTGTATTAACCCCAACCTAAATCTGTCGCGATTGGGAACGAATACCCTAGAAAAATATTTTTGTTTTCTGAAAGAAAAAGTACGAAGATCTGTTAATAAGAGGGCAACCTTAATACGGTGTAACGGATCATCTATAATGTATAGGTCAACCTAAAACCTATTCATCTCAATATATTCCTTTAACTTATACCAGTATTAGTTGAAAAAATTAATTGAACGCTTTTTTTCAGATGCAGTTTTTAACTCAAACCCGGCTGGCAGATAGTTATGCAGTAGTTTTGCTCAATGCATATTACGTATTATGTTGAGATGCTATTTTCGTGCAGTTTTTTACTGATAAAACATATAGGCACCATTCCATTTTCGTAGCATTTGTAGACAGCATAGCCATGGTTTTTTTTTTTTAAATATTACATAACAATTAGTCTACCGGGGTGGTATTTCCAGCCACGTCACATAAGACATTTTATTTTAATAAGTGGAAACATGGTTTATTGATGCCCTTTTATAATTGTTGACAACATAAGAAAGTGGCGAGAAACACCGATTTTAAGCAAAGGGCCCACAGTTCAAACCAATCAATCATTGCAACAAGATTTTATTTGAACACAATAGAAACCCTTTGACGTATTGTGCTTCACTCCGAAGTTTTTGATCGCTTTAAAATTTATGGTTCGAGTTTTGGGCCGCCTAGCGGGTTAAAATAGGAAAAGAGGGTATTTTTATTATTTTTGCACGTCCGATAATGATTTCATGAGGAAATAACTTGTAAAAAGAGAAGATTTGATTTTCTATGCCACTATTATTACCTTTTTGTTTTCTAATCATTAACACATTACCATGTATGCTGAGTAACGTGAAAGAGAAAATATTTCACCTTGACCTTAACACAGCAGTCACAACTGTACCGACTTTGTGTTCGCCATTTTACCTATAACCCCAAATAACTGATGCTCCCTTGTTACCATGTTTAATCTAGGTCTGGGGCATTCAAAGATCACTTCCTGTTTGAAACTCTGTTATCGCAGAAGTTTCCACGGTATTTCGATAGCTCTTAACAGCCATTGTTCGAAAAGAACAATCGTTTATAACAATGGAAATAAATTCCGCAGAGTATTAAATTTGTTTTATTCCAAGCCCTTGATCATAACAATGCAAGTATCTAATTTCATCTGTATTGACACATTTTCTTCTTCGATAATTGTTGCTAAATGTTGTTTTCAAATTATTCTTAAATGTAAATAAAGTGTTTCCTGTTCTCTCCAGTTCTACTCCAATTGGACCCTCTTAAATCAGGTCGAGGACGTCTCCCGAAACGGAGACGTCTCCCGAAACGGAGACGTCTCCGTTTCGGGGGACGGGCGTCTCCGTTTCGGGAGACGGTTGACAGATTTCGTTTATTTAGTGACATATATTTTTAAAAGGGTATTTAAACAATGATATTCATAAGATTTCAAAATGTTATTTGTATATTAAATTACATATACTTTAATGCATAAAATACGAAAATATCCCAATATAACAAGTGAAACTAAACAAGATATGGCGTCTTAAACATATATGAATGGGAGAAACAATTACATTATTGAATTAATCAACTTTTTATTTTGATCTATAATTCTAGAAACAAAGATCGGGCAAAAAAAAACAAGAATGGAGATTCACGCTAATATACTCCTATAAACACTGACAAATTTTGATGAAATTTATATTCTTTGATTTTGTTGCACATGCGTTTCTTTGTGAATCTTAACTTCTTGAGATGCGATATTATCTATACAAATCGATTTTATTGTGTGATATCGGTAAAGATATAGAACTTCTTCTTTATCCATTACAACAGAAACATTCTGAATCACACCTTGTCAATGAATCTTAGGTTTGATTAACTGCTGCATGATTAGATAGTTTTTAATCACTGATTTACAGCAGGTATTCGAATTATTTTCCTAGTTTGTTCGTGCTATTTAATGATTATAAGATTATCAATTATTTGATTTCTAATATTAAAAAAGAAGATACTGTAGGATGAAGGATGCCAACGCGTCAATATACATAGAGAAAAGTGTAACAAAAGCGGTCCATAAAAACCCTTGTTCACTGAGGTGTGTTTAATGCAAACTATAATTAATAGGCATATAAACTGCTACATGAGTTCTTCTCATGTGTGACCAACTGTTTATATAATCTAATGTTTAATGTTTACCAATATCGTACAATAAAATCGATTTGTATAGATAATATCGCATCTCAAGAAGCAAAGATTCACAAAGAAACGCATCTGCAACAAAATCAAAGAATAGAAATTTCACGAAAATTAGGCAGTGGTTATAGGAGTATATTAGCTTGAATCTGCATTCTTGGTTTTTTCGCCCGATCTTTAGTTTTAGAATTATGGCTCCAAATAAAAAGTTGATTATTTCAAAAACGGTATCTTTATCCAATTCATATATATTTAAGAGGTCATACCTTGTTTAGTTTCACGTGTAATATTGGGATATTTTTGTATTTAGTACATTATTGTCTATTTTATTTGATACATAAATACAATTTTGAAAAACTTATCTAAAACATAGTTTAATTACACTTTACAAAATATATTTCACTAAATATACAAAATCAGGCAACCGTCTCCGTTTTGGGAGACGGTCGTCTCCGTTTCGGGAGACGTCTCCGTTTCGGGAGACGTCTCCGTTTCGGGAGACGTCCTCGACCTGTAAATCTGGCCTATTTGAGACTGAACTTTGAACCATCCTTAAATCACCACCCGTGTAGATATTCATTTTTCTAAATGCAATGTATTGGATATACAGTAGAGCTTCGTTAACTCGAATTGATTTAAAGGCTTCTCATTCATATATTGGTTGAACCACTGTTAACTCTTATTTGCGGATGACTCAAATAAAATCTCGAGACCCCAAAGACTACTTTCACAGCCTAAGTCTAGACTAGGTTTCAATATTATAACAATCGGGAACCTGATCAAGACTTGGGCTGTGAAATTGACCCCAACACTTCGAATTAACGAGGTTCTTCTACCTTCCTCACTCAAATAAATTAAATTGGTTACTAATCTATATATCATATACATATCAGTACTATATAATGGGGGCGAGCACGTTTATGATAAAAAATGGATAAAAAACTTTTGATTATGAGACTTAATATGATGTTAAAAATTAAACATAATTCAGAATTTCCCCCTGTTTTCCAACAGTGCTCATATTGCTCTAAAATTAAATTCCAGATATGTTACGGGTCAAACATAAGGAGTTTATTTAAATGCAATTCCATTAAATACACCACTAAATCCATTCTTTGATATTGCTTTGATATTGACTTGCACTTATCAGCATTATTGTGCTAGAATTAAACGGTATTTTGTTTAAATAACTATTCTTATATAAGACATTCTTGTAACACGAGAAAGAAACATTTAGAACGTATTAATTTTGGATTCATTTTCAAAGCTTCTGTCTAGACCGATATGTAATAGCATTAATCATTTATCCTAAATGAAAACTATGCAAAATTATACCACCTAAATGATTGTTTTTGAAATAAAAATGCTGCTCGTTTAAGTCTATAAACTTTTAAGTTTTTTTCCTCAAAAGGTATGTCTTAAATTAACTCCTATCCCACCCTCCCAAATCTCTATTAACTTAAAATCACATCGATAGTTTTAACATTTTGGCTTGATACCCATCAATATTGTATACCTGGTAAATGTATTTACATACCCTTACTTACCAACGATGGAACGTTGGGTGGATGCTGTTTGGTAACGGGAGCTTGAAGGAGGGGTTTCCAATTGAGACTCTTTCTTATAGAATTCTATATTTTGCTGTTTTCAGATTGTTTATATTGTCATCATGGTGTTTGGATGCTCTTTAGTTTTACTGGAGTTTACAGAGAGTGTATTTTGTGTTTGAAAAATGAAGCTTATGAAGGGTTCTGAGCATAAAGCCATTTAAAATATTTTTTGGCGATAATAATAATTGTCTAAGACAATACATCAACATGTGCTTAACGTGTATTTCTGTCATAAATCGGGTTTCTTCGTTGAAGTACATATTCTGTTGTTTTATATCGGTACCTTTTCTGTTATATGTTTTACCGTTTTATGTACAAAAACATGTTATTTAGTCGAATGTGTATCGTGTATGTTTTGGTTTTTAGTAGGTGCTATTTGTACAAAGCTGTATGTTTCAAACCTTAAGTATGGTTTAAGTAAAAACAAGTTTTACCTTTTGCATATTTTCATGCACTGAGGCATGGTCAATTGCAATTAATGGCAAGGGTAATCGTTAAATCGCTTCTCATTGGCTCATATTATTCATTCAATACCAGAATGTATGATCGAAAATTGGCGCACTTGCGATTGGTTTTGTTTATCTTTCTTATGTACTGTAATTATTCACATGACCTAATAAAACCGGGTCTTTTTTGTATAATAACCGTAAAGTTTTAAAAAGAGGCGCCAATTTTTAATCATAATTGAAATATAAATTGTAAGTTTGAGTAAATTCGATTAATGCATCTTTCAATTTATTTCTTTTAGATATTATTCTTCGACAGAACACATGGAAAATGATCTGTGACAAAAATGTGCTGTTCCGATTCATATCATGCAAAAAATGTTGTTATCCACATGTATTTTCATCTATATGTGTGCCCGTTAAATTATATTTTCGTTGTATTTACAAGGGGAAAATTGTTTTCTGTATATGAGTGATATAACTTCTGGTTAATGTTTACATATCCTACGTGAATACAACTCAAATTTATATTTCTTAAGAAATCTATAAATATTTAGAGCACTAAACATAATGATGGTGTTTTTTTCACTAAATTTTGTATTTATTTTTCGGTTCCTAATACTCTACATTTTCATTTCAAATATCTGGTTAAAATCCTTTGGTCATATAAGATTTCATTCAGTACACATTAATACTTTTCTTTCATATACAACTTGTGAATATTTCAAATAATGAGATTTAACTTAATATTGATAGGCCACAATTTTATATTTTATGATGAGTGAGCAGTTTTTCACCTCTATTTTTACCCTGCCAGCTGGACTGATATTCTCTGCCCATCCTTAATCATAAACATACACTTTCTTCCACTGTCTTTGCATCAAATTTAAAAAAATAAGATTAAGGATAGCGGAGAATCTGGGTCCTGGTTTTTCATTTTTTTGGGCTATATCCTTGTTAACGGCGTGATGTGTTGTTTGCAGCTTGTAGATATCTTAGAGAAAACGCTCAATAACCTTCCGCGAGAGGAAAAGAGTCGCATTGCCGCTACGGACCAAATTCCCGGTTCTCGTAAAAATCTCTGGAACCAACTGGCCGAAAGAGTTCGCGTATGTTTTGTTGCCGCAACAGAAAAAAATACTGCTTCGAATTGCAATTACATGAATTGCGCCGCTTCGAGTTGCAATTACACGAGTTTTACGCGCTTTTGTCTCCTCCCCACTCACCGCATGAATTGATGAATATACGCTGATTCGCTCTAATTCTTAGTATATACTGCTTATTCTTCCCTGTAACTTCATCATATAATATATGATGTACATATTTATGTATATAACTACTGAAAAATATACAAATATTGCAAATATATAAATAAAGAAGAAGGTGAGGAAAGATAATCCCGATAGTTATTTAATAATATTTAAAGCAGAAAACATTTCCTTAGAAATTGGAATTGAAAAGTGTTTAATTTCTCGAAATATTTAAAAAGGTTATTCCTTGACTGTCCTATATCATTTTATATCAGATTTCGTCCCCTTAGTTTGGAAATATGTCTTATTTGCAGTAATTCGAATACTAAATTGATCTGTGGATTAAATCATATTATATGTAATATTTTCTTTTTTTTTCTCCAGAAAATATCTTTGTGATTAATACTGCTTAACAGTTACTGTTCATATGATGTAGTTACAGGGATGGTTAAGCAGTTTTTTTTTCTAGGAATACCCCAAATAAACCTATTGCGATTTAAATCTGTGAAGCATCTTTATAGTAGCAAATAGACCGCCCCTTAGATTCTAACTGTAGAATCCCACAATGCTAAATAAATATTTGACGTGAATATAATAATTAATTTGAATGTTTGTTAATGACTTTTACGAAGCGATTATTTCTGTTTGGCTTCAACTGATTCTGGGAAATTATTTTGATGTTGTGTGCTAATACATTTTGTTTTTTCCAGGTACGAGAAACCTAGGAATAGTTTGATGTCATAATATTATTATTGATTAATAGGTGCTCTCGAAAAGTTTGAAATTACAGCATGTCCATTTTTAGTTTTGTTTGTTTATTGAAATAATAGTGTGCAAAATCTTAATTTCAATGAATGAGTCATAATAGTCACTCAATGCATTTCATCAAACTTTTTCACTTATTTTATTTTTATTTTTTATTTTTAAATCTTTAGATATACAACTGTAATTGCATATTGTATCTGGTATGGTGGTATTAAACATTCTAATCGACAAGGTTCTTTTTGCTCGTTTATCTCATATATTAAGTTAATTTTCATCAACCGGGATTTTTTTTTTCTTAAGCCTCATATGCAATATGCCCTTTTCTGAGCTTGAATTATATAACCCATTAGCTTAGTTTAAATCTTTGCTTTATATAAGTGGCTTAAGCTGCGCTTAGAACGTGTCTTTATACTTCTAAGGTTTAGAAAAAATATTAGAAACTTAACCATAAAACAATTTACTGTTTTTCCTAATCGTGAAACGATTATACGAGAAAGCATTTTGAAATTATTATTTGAATAAGTGTACCTAGAAATGTCATTATATTTACATGTATCATTAATAGTGGGATTAAATTTAACTACAATATCCTAGAAAAAAAACGCGTACTAATTTCAGGTATTTTGTCATATTTGCATGTAATATGAGGAATATTACATACGAGTCTTATATTCAAATATGTCTCACTGAATGAAGCCCAAAACATTTAGCAGCATAGTATCATACTAAATTCTAATATATCTGCATGATGCTGTGTTATGGTAAGGGTCTGGCCACATGGGAAGTTTTTTCGAGCTTTTTCCCCGAGCAAACAATTTTTTTCCATTGTATTCATCATCGGAAACTCAAATGCGTCAAGCTTTTAAAAACGCAACCAGGGTGTTATGAGTTTCCCAGAAGATTAACGTTGAAAAATACTGTTTGTTATCGTAAAAAGCTAGAAAAAACTTCTCGTATGGTCAGGCCCTTATAGAGGTGATCATTTCATTTTTTTTTCTATCACGTACCATAGCGTGTTGCCGTGGCCCTTTTCTGTCTCTCCCTTTTCATTTGCACCACCCATATCTATAGTTTAAACATCATCTAGTATTTAATTTTGTGTAAACGTATAATTAAGCTGCATATCCATTGTAAGTTTAAGGGCTGTCAACCCACCCATAGTGAATTCTACTTATATATTTTCACTACTCATATCATTTTATGGATGTGACTAGCATAATTTGACTCTTGAATCAGAAATATATTTATATATATATATATCGCTAATAAACGTTGAGTATAAAGTTATGTTCTGATTAAAACAATTGAAACAATTTGAAGATTTAACTTCCCACAAACTAACAAAGCGTTGATTAACATATTGTTAGTAATTCTACAAGCCGTTTTAGTTTGACTGTGTCATAAGAATAACGCCACATTTCAATACTTAAACAATAATGCACGATAATAGCATATTTTAAGTTTCCGTGTATGACTTATGATTTTCTTTTGAATAATGTCATAAAAAAAAACGTTTTTTTTTCTTCAAAATATTATGTAATTCAGGTTGATACTAAGGATTCAATTTATTTTGCTCATATACTATATGCCATTTTGCTATATCTTTGTTATAATCATTATATCATTTACAAAATTATCATCGATGATAATAAGTGTTCTCTTGGTAATGCAGCCACATGGTGCCCATTCAGAGTACGCATCTCTGTTTCATTCTCTCTGTTGTCTGGAAGACAATAAAATATCGCGTATTGTCCTCTCAAAACATTAATCCTTGTTAAACTCTGTACCCTGTTGGCATCACAATCTGATTTGTCTCCGTGTAAGAGATTTATTCTGTACCGTTTAGGGGAGGGCAATGCATTCACATATATGCCCTCTTTAAAAATGAAACTTTTGGGGAGGGCAATAACATCACACTTATTGCCCTCTTTGAAATTAAACAGTTTGGGCAGGGCAATAAAACACACATAATGTCCCAGCCCTTTAAAAATGCAATTAAGTATAAAAAATTATATCATTCTGCTTTCAGTTAGAGGAGATCCTGACACAGCAACAGCGCAATCAACACCTGGATAAAGAGCTTCCACAACATGTATGTTCGCAAAATACCTTTTCTATATTGTATATATGAAAAACAAAAACAGTATATAAACTGTATACACGCTATATACCGACGAGTGCACATTGGTATCTCTTTATTAAACTGATCAGACTTCAGTATTGGAAAACTGTTTATAGTAATATCGTTTTGGGTTTGCTCACCGGATGTGTTGTTAGGTTTCTTTTTTAGCGGTCCGACGTTCCGAATAATGATGATATTTTGCTAAGATATACCGATAGGAAACCGTTTGAAGCTATCAGAGAACAATTAGATGATAAATATTGCACCTTTTATTCCGTTATAAACATAGCAACTGAATTAGAAAAATAAATCGCTTTCGAATATTCATGCGAAAGCATAAAGTCCTGCGACGCAGATTTGAGAATAATGAGGTACCAATGTGCAAAGCTTTCAAGCTACATGTATATCTAAAATCGTAATATCGTCTATTGTAAAAGCGCTTTAAATGAATAAGGATATGAAATCCAGTTTCATCTCTTTTTTTCCTTTCCATTCTTCCAAAAGTATGCAGTGTCCCCTCTTGTGAACCCTACCGTATTGACTTTTGGTATAAAAGCTTTGTCTACCAACCTCGTTTATGATTATGTATTAAAATGAAACAGTCGTTTACTCATAAAAAAGTATGAGCTTCCAAATCACCCGCACTTTTCATTCGATTTTCCATCCTTTCTGCCTATGAATTCTAAGTAGTTTTAGAGTCCATCCGTTGCTGTGCCTAGAAAATGCCGTGAATCCAAACTTTTGTGTAAATCTCCACTTTAGCAGAAAAAAATACGTTTCTATATCTTAATTTAACCTCTTAAATCTTATTATTCACTTTACAATATTATCACCTGATGCTTCCGCAGTGACGTCCATGCATATTAATTTATCATTTAAGCGCATATGTAACTTTATTATGCTTCTAATCAAGTTTCTACAGCTTGTACCGGTGAGTATATAATGAGGTGATATATTTTTTAAGACATAAAAAGCGTTCTTTCACAGGTTCATTTGTTTCAGTTTGTTTTATTCCGTGTCCAGAATAATTGTTTAAGCTTGCAAACGATTTTTGAACTAGACCATAAGAGTGTTTTTATTTGATTATTTCTTATCATGTTTTTTTTTTTTTTTTATAAAAAATATAATTTCAAAGATTGTATTCATGGGAATGCGCATGTATTTGAAGTGTTGCATCTTGCCATAGATGTTTGCATGAGGCATGTTTCTGAATCAAACTCAAAATTATATTTGAATACTGAAACTTAACCATACTCATCATCTACTTAGTACTTTTACTTAATCGAATCTATTGCGTACTCGGTATGTTTCTTGATAAAACGCGTCGAATAGAATAAAGTTAAATATTTAATTATTTTGAAATATGTCTTATGATGTGTTCAGAAGATGTAAGGTAAAGAAAATGATTCCATACCCGCCATAATATCCAACCCAACGCTACACTGACAGAAGTCACAAAATTATGTTGATAGAGGGCTGCGTTTATATGGTTAATGGTCCCGTCTTATGGAAAGCTTGTATTTCCCATAATTAAAGTTTTGACTGGCCGTCAAAATAACGTAAATCACCAACTCACTCATACCATAAGCATCCATCATATAAAATTACGTTGCTCTTCCTCAAAAAAGGTCGATTTATTTGTATTTTAAAAACCATTAAGCATTGATACACATAAAAACAAAAAAGTGAAAATAGGTTAATTTTAAGATCGTTTAACTCTGATGTAAACGCACCGTATAGTTAAGTTTAAAGAAACATTAGCAATTGCTTAGACCTTTAATGACCGTTTACATGGAAAATAAGTTAGCGCTGAAATAACTCTAATCCGTTCATTTAGGTTCATTTAAACAGATGCTCAATTGTCCTAAATTGCACATCTATGAAAAACAAAAGTTTATTCGAAAGTTCGGTTTTCAGTTGAATAAGAAATAAACACTTAGTGTTTTAATGAAACGAATGCGATTTCCTGTAGTTTTAATTTAACTTTAAAATGTATCAAAATAATGTGCTAAATGACAGCATTAAATCGTTGATTTTTTCAGGCTTCAAGTCAGCATAAAACATGAAACCATATTGTATAGCTCAAATCTTCAATTTTTTAATACGATGCTTAAGTTTTAAAAGACATATACGAAGAATATAAAAACTAGGAAACCTTAAAGATTTTGAGGCTAAAATAGAACAATCACTTGCAGTAAATAGCTTATCGCTAATGAATGCAATGCATCGCAGTTTAAGATAAATATAAAGCAATAAATAACCTAAGGTTTCACATTCTTTTATTTTAAATTGAAATAAAATCCCTTTGCTTTCTATTCAAAATCAATTCAAAACTTCTGAAATTTCGTTAACGGTCCGAGACTATGTATGAAACTCTTTATTAAGACTCGCAATTTTGTATAACATACCATAATATAATAATAAATGGAATTTACGTGTGGTTGTCAACTCATTATATAATTTACGGCTGCCAAAATATTGAATTGAATGTGCCACATTACACAAAACAGCCGTTAAACAGCTTTGAATTTCACTCAAAAACCCTAACAAGACAGGGTGTCCGATTTCAGAAGACGCAACATAAACCCTAGCACCCCGCTTTTGATCCCGTATTTTTCGCAATAGCGCGCAATTTCGTTCGTATTGTTGAAAAACTGGGCGACGACAAATTGCTGTCTTATGTTTGTGGGTAGATTTGGTGCTAACATCTCCAGTTTAACTGACATTGGCACCTTCATGCAATCTGTCAAATGCTTTCTCCAAAAATGTGGCAAGTCTTCGACTGTTGATACCATCTCCCAAAACCCTGATACAACTACCCCTCCCCCTCTTCCATACACC
>LQRL01176128.1:0-12083 GCA_001703475.1 Hydroides elegans
GTGGCCTTGCTAAACTACCAAGAGCATTCAACAAGGTGTGTCAATATGCTTACATAGGACATACATCATGTGGGTTACTCTTGGCCGCAGACATACGTAAAGGGTTATCTTGAGCTAGCTCAGGCAAGGCAGTTTGAAGAGAATGTGTCAAGTTTTTAGTCAACGTTTATGCACTTGTTTATGGCACCGGAGCTTCTAGTATATCCATGTTTGGATGATTAGGAGTAAATCTACACAGGTACATAGGTAGAATGTCACATAAACTTGGTTACTGAATCACCCAGCTCCGTAAGTAGAGTTGTCTATAGTTCGACCGTTTAAACAAAACCTGAAATTTTTGCTTTAGGACGCAAATAGTTGCGATATCAAACTTATGGACACATCTCCTTTGAATTGGGGACATAGCATGTTGTATCTAAACAACAATTTCCTTACATGAAGTAAGCTTAGGAACGATGGCCATGATTATCAATTAGATGTTTACGGTTTGGGTTCTAGTTAGTGCATGAGGGTGTTCATGGAAGAGGACTGCCTAAGGGTTTGCCGCAAATGATTCCCGGCCATTGGAGGGCACCTCAAGTATTTGTTTTTTTTTTCACGAATGCCTTCTAGTTTTCCATATGACATATTCACTCTGACTCATATATTTAGGCCCCAACCCAAAAGGTTGGGGGCCTATAGGTTTGGGGTGTCCGTCCATCCGTCCGTCCGTCTGTCTGTCCGTCATACTTTTTTGTACAGGCTAGAACTTTTGAACGGAAGGTCATAGAGACTTGGTTATAGGCTCAAATGAAAGGTCTTAGTCCGTAGATGTGCCTTTTGACCATTTCGGTAAAAAAACACCCGACCGGAAGTTGTCAAATTGGGCAAAATATAAAAAATAGCGGTTTTTCAGACTTGAGCTTGTACGGGCTAGAACTTTTGAACGGAAGGTCAGAGAGACTTGGTTATAGACTCAAATGAAAGATCTCAGTCCGTAGATGTGCCGTTTGACCATTTCGGTCAAAAACACCCGACCGTAAGTTGTCAAATTGGCCAAAATATCCTAATATACCGTAATTATCCGCGTATAATACGCACCCGCGTATAATACGCACCCCGACCTTTGGCCTAAAAATGCCAAAATATTCATATTTCCGCGTATAATGCGCACCCCGAGTTTGGAAATAGTTTTGCTTTATATTTTGCTTTAACTTCAGTTTTTAACATATGAAATATACCTGCCAATATATAAAAAATCCTAGAACCGGTTTGCAAATATTTTAGGTACTTTTAATGTTTAATATATTGTATATTGCTATCACCATATACGCAAATAATAAAAATATATATTATGCAAGAAAAATCCGATAGGAAAATAATCATATGCGAGGTGTCCGCGTATAATACGCACCGCGACTTTAGGCCTGATTTTCGAAGAAAAAAATGCGTATTATACGCGGAAAATTACGGTAGCGGTTTTTCAAGACCTGAGCTTGTACAGGCTAGAACTTTTGAACGGAAGGTCATAGAGACTTGGTTATAGGCTCAAATAAAAGGTCTTGGTCCGTAAATGTGCCTTTTGATCATTTCGGTCAAAAACACCCGACCGAAAGTTATAAAATTTGCCAAAATAGCCAAACAATAGCGGTTTGTTCAAGACTTGTACGGGATAGAACTTTTGAACGGAAGGTCATAGAGACTTCTGAAATACTCCAAAACGACTTTGGGGGCGTTGGGGCCTGTTCGTGTTCACTGAATACTTGTTCACATTATATCATATATGTTCAAAGGCCAACTTTGATTTTATTGGTTGTAGGATTTTTGTACAAGCAATCATGAGTGATGGCGGGAAAAGCCGAGATACGCCCCTTCGAGCAGCATCAAGGCGGTCACAGGAACACAGCAGTGCTGTGAGGAGGAATGTCAAGCTGTTTAGGAGATCAAGATGTTATACACCATACCAGAAAACTCCAAGAAGTAGACACATAAGAGGTAATTATATACATATATCTACACTGTTGTTGCTCTGGTTTAAATCCGTTCCAGAGAAAGGAAAGTTTTAACAACTAGGTTTCCCTCTTTTCAGGAAAAAAATGTTATTAGTTTAGTCCCTGCATATTTTCAATAAATGTAAAATTGTTATTTATGCACATTACGTGATTTAATATGGCTACGCTCTGTATGATAAGATTAATTTAATACTGGCACTTTCATTCCAGGGTCTGTCCACCAACAGAGAACACCTCCGCCGAAGGCGAACACTGATCACTTTCGTGGCAAGTTATTTTTTACTTTCGATTTCTTATAACTAGTATGCTGTTAAAAGGCGTGAAGTTTTTGCTCTTTCATTAAACGTTAAGAGTATTTATTACCTTTCCTAGGATTTTCCTTATACTTGTTTTTCGAATAAGCAATGTAGTATGTGTACATATTTAAATTTCTGTGTCTGTGAAGGTGCATGGATTCGTTTAGAAAGCATCCAGTATATGATAAATTGAAATGTTTTCTGATATTGTAGATCTAATTGGTAAAACGTGGCGGATATACAAAGTGTCCCCTCTATTTGGATTTAAATATGGTGCTCAACAGCTTAAGCAATACTCGAGACAACTTGCCGCTCATATTGTGTCAGTAAGTAGAACCAAATAACTTTTGCTATTACAATTTACAAGGTATATCTAACTTTATAAGTGTTTAATTTGATTCCAATGTCTATAAGTGTTTTATTTGATTCTATCGTTTGGTTTACTGAATTACTAATTTGTACTTGTACTAATTAAAATATAAATTGCAGAATACCACCGGAATTAAATTTCATCTGTACTTGTATACTTAACATGCGTATTAAATGTGTCAACAAATGTTATTGATTCTTAAAAGGAGCAGAGAAAGGGTGAAGCAGTGAACGCAGATGAGTGTGCAGATAAAGCGACCTTTTCTGTTTTTAAGGGACTTATCTCTTGTCCAGGTACATCTTCGTAGTTCAATGAAGCTTGATTTTTGTTAATTTACCTCGCTATGTGTAACTTATCTTATAATTGTCACTAAATTTTCTCTAAAGTTGTATATATTACATTATATAAATTGTATTTCTTGCAAAGCTTTGTTTATCTTGGCATATGTTATTTTAGATGGACCTGAAGCTGTTAAAATCACATTGAAAAGGGTCACCAAAAAAGGTATGCCTATATCATAATTATAAACACTTGGTGAAAGATATGTTTATCTATCGTGAAACTTTTGGCTTTTTCTTCTTCCAATTAAAAAAGAACAATCATTAGTGAAAACAAATTTACATATGAAGGGATTTTAAGGATTTTTCGAAACATGTGTATATTATAAATACCGCCAAAAGCTTGATACGTATGCAGTGTATTCAAAGGATTTGCATTTATCTCAATCCATGGTCTTTCCAATGGCCACAGGCCAAGAATCTGACGACGGCGTTGTTCTAACGGCCCTGCTCTGCGGCATGCAGCCCGCCAGCGCTGCATCCCGTGCCGCCCTGGGTTTCACCAAACTTCCGCTTATGCTGGTCAAGGGACCCGCCGTCTTGACCAGGTTGCTCGTTACTTGGTTACAGGTAAACGTTATGAATAGGAATGTAACTCAGTTACAAACTTTATATAGCTTGTGTTAAGATTTATTAGACTGCCCTGATTAGAGCTCAAATCAGAAATCATATCAGCTCTTGGGTATAAAATCATAACTAATGTAAGGTACCCATACCATCTTATGACCATAATTGTTTTCATATAATTATTATATGATTGCATAAATGATTTTATTATTTTGTATGTAAGACGACCTTTGACTGCTGTGCGGACGTCATGCAGTTTTCTCCGTTGCAACTGAGCTGGATGGTAGCCATGTGGTCGGGTGATGTGCTTGGTGAGTAATTTCCTTATTTTCTATTTACTCAAAATAGTTCTGTTAATTATAAACACCCGAAGAATCAAGATAAATCTTAACCATTTAATTGATGATGTGGTCTAATGAAACTTTTTCTATTGAAGCTGCTGCTGTATATAGCTTTTATGAATTATCAAGGGCGCTAAAGAATGCTTTTGTATTGTATAAAATAAATCATATGAAGAGCATGTATCCTGAATGATGTAATGGGTATATGCAATTTTATAAAAGTTCCAATATTACAAAATTAATATGCTAAAATGTGCCGAGGAATTCGATACGTTAATTGAGCATTGAAAATAATTCGATTGTTGAATGTTAATGTTTTTTTTGCGTTGTATTTTCATTACAGAAAAGAAAAGCCAACCAGTTCAGTTTATGTACAGTCTGCCGCCTTACGTGGAGGGCTTATCCAAATTGACACTTGATCTAGACGCATATGATTGCCAGAAAGTATGGAAAAGGTTGGTTTGTAGCCTCTAATTGCGTAATCAAACAGTCATTAGTTGGAGTCCTGCGTGTTTTAACAGTTTTACCAGTACATCATCTTCATATCATATGAGTGCATATCTTCATAACTTCAGTGACGTCAGTTATGCGTCATTATAGGTCTTGAATGTACTATAATAAACACTAATCAGAAAAAAAAAACATCTCCAGGTTCAATGATAATACATGATGTTTCAGTATTCACGACTCCGAGAGTGACGAATTTACAGAGGAAGAAGTGACGAACTTCATCAAGGCGATTGAAGCGCACTTCTACTACTACTTTAAGATTGCCCTCCAAGTAAGATGGTGATGCTGTTCATTTTGTATATCTTTAAGATTTCCGAGTACCGAAATTAATTGAAGAGGCGTCTATTTTCTAAGCAACCCCATTTCAAATGTTGATATAGAGCAAGAAGTTATCAAAGCAGACGTCACATACAAACACCGTTCAGGATCTGAGAAAGTGACTTAACTGTATATGCATTTTGACGATTACCTTGAAATTATTTTTTATTCAAAATGGAATTCAATGACTTCAGGGCATGGCGCTAAGCAGAATAGGAACAGCCACTGTATACGCTGGCACAGACGGTCGAATAAAGGTAGCAATAGTGAATTATTTATCACATGATATCAAACGAGTGATTAAGCAATCGATACAATGTTATTTGACTGCCATTACCTCATACGAGTTACGTATTTTAGCGGTATCGTCATTAGGATTTAGGGCTAACCGCTAACCCTTAGAATAATGGTAGGTAATATGCGAAGTCCATAATTGCTTATGATAATATACAGAATAAAAGTATACATAACAAGGTTTCCGTTATAATGTTGATACCGCAAACATCCGCTCATGCCATGGAGTATAATGATGTTTATCAAATAATTCGTTTCAGATATTTTCAACTAAACACATCAAGCAAGTACTGGCTCATCTCACAGAACTCGTCACAGAGCAAACCCTGATAAGATGAGCAGAATGCTTCGGGCAATGGCTTCAAACAGACTTTGAATCCAAAGGTCTATCACACTAGTCTTCCTGCAGAGTTTAGCAACATGAACATTGTACACACGTGCTTTGGCATGGTGTGGTTTGTTGCGATACATAGGTTGAAATATATGTATGAGAGGGATGGGACTGTCAGTGAATTTATTTGAATATAACCATGAAGTGCGGTTCTATATAATTCATTGTATCGAGTATGATACTCATGCTTTCTTGTAAGTTTTAGTGTATTTTACTATATGCTCCGTTCCAATTTAAAAATCTTATATAGGGACATGCGTAATGGATTATGGATGATGTGTATGGTATGCATTTTATCTTAGATTTTAGTCTGTTATGTTATAAAGCAATGTTACAACACGCTTGCTTTTTTTGTCGTTAACAGTCTCAAGCCCTAATCTGGATCGTTTTTACAACTAGGTTGATTCCCTAAAAAGTTTATTCATAGCATAAAGTTAGACTTTCTATTGAAATTAAAATGACAATACCTTCTATCAACTTCATAGCATGTGCTTGATATAATTTTCCCAGCCTGTTATGTTTCCATTTATCAAAGCAAACTTCTGGAGGAAACTTGAATACAATAAATTTTTCTAAATGTAGAGCCTTTGTGGAGGTGTCCGCCCTACATGAATCATGGTCACCGATCCTGCATGGCGAGTTGGACCTTAGTTTGAACCTTAGTAATCCGGGCGCGCTTCGCAGAACTTGGATATCAACAAATTTGTCAAGTTGAACAAGGATAAGAAATCAAGCAAGAACAAAGCATAATGGGATTCACACATAATTAACCGTTTTTATTAGCCCCCAGCCAACCAATTTGGCTGAGGGTTATTGCTATCCCCCATTCCGTCCGTCCATCTGTCCGTCTGTTAACGTTTGAGGTGCAGGAGTTTGTCCGCGGCATTTTGGTATGAAGCCTTTGTCCTAGGGCTCTGAAACTTCCCACAGTGAAACTTCCCGCAGAATATATATTGCAGATGTGCAACGTCGAGGTTTCAGTTTGATCGACCAAAATTTGTCGAAATTACGGGGGTTTTAACTTAGACGAATTTGAGATATTTTGGGATATTTATACAACACTTTGTCCGCAGCACTTTGGTATGAGGCCTCTGTCCTAGGGCTCTGAAACTTCACACAGTGAAAGAATATATATTGCAGATGTGCAACGTTTGAGGTTTCAGTTTGATCGACCAAAAATTGTCAAATTTACGGGGGTTTGAACTTAGAAGAATTTGAGATATTTTGGGATATTTATACAACACTTTGTCTGCGGCACTTTGGTATGAGGCCTCTGTCCTAGGGCTCTGAAACTTCACACAGTGAAAGAATATTTATTGCAGATGTGCAACGTCGAGGTTTCAGTTTGATCGACCAAAAATTGTTGAAATTACGGGGGTTTGAACTTAGACGAATTTGAGATATATTGGGACTTTTGTACAGCACAGAAAGATTACCCGTATATTGTGACGTTGTGAGGACTACGTAGTGTGGACGAATATGTAAGGGCAACGGTGTGCAAAAGACGTTGTGAGAAAGACGTCGTGAGAGAGACGTTGTGAGAAAGACGTGAGAAAGACGTTGTGAGAGAGACGTTGTGAGAAAGACGTTGTGAGAAAGACGTTGTAAGAAAGTCGTTGTGAGAAGGATATTTCTTTTGACCTGCTTGTTTTTATTGACGAATATTCGTGTCAAAGAATGTTTTGCCTAGCCTGGGGTCTTTGCATCTCTGATGCCTATGTTTAAACTCCGAATAATGATATTATGTTGATATATTTATTCAGTTTTTGCATTTAAAAACATGATTATCACATTATAAATTATGTTAAGCCATGTCATAATTTTCATATTCAGTAAATATGTACAACATTTTGGTAGTGTATCTTATGAGCATTTCCGTTGAAACACGCAATGCCGTATGGGCTTTATATGATAATTGCACTCCACGGTGCGTCTCCTCTAAAAGTATACATTGCCATTTGGTGTTATATAAACTATTTTTGGAATATTATATGTCATGTTACGGTTGCCAAGCGCTTCCTCTGAATAAAATATACACAAGTTGCTAGACAACCACCCACAAGAGACAAGGAACCGGTCACCAAGAAGGGCAGATTGTAGTTTCCAGTCACGTCAAAGATCCAACCTGAAAATAAGTTAATACGTGTAGTACTAAATTGTCTTCTTTGATATTAGCTTATCTAACCCAAGAAAAAAAAGAAACTTAAAAATTACCAGATTTGGTTATTGCTAAATTGAGAAGAAGAAAAAAGAATAGAAAATTGAATTTCCAGTCCCAGATTACCTGCGAAAGGCGTTGCGAGGAACCCAGCGGAGGCTGAAATAACGTTGAAGAGACCCTTCGCTCGGGCGATCTTGCGGGCGCCGAATAAATCCACCAACACAATATTCGCCATCAGCGAAGTAGTTCCTTAAAAATACATATGTAATTCACCACTTCTTCAATGTGACTTAGGTATTTAGTAATTACAACGTATAGAATAATTTTCAATTTAATAAACGTTGATTACGTTTTATGCAAATATCATCTTAATTTAAAACAACGTATAAACCTGTAGAAGCTGCAGTCATCCCTGCGATAATACTTGTGTAGAGAAATGCTGTTGAAAATATCAATGCACACGTAAATATCCCTGTGCTAAAGACAGCCAATGCATAGAAAGCCGTTCGGTTGACACATTTGAAGTTGCCGATCACTCCTGATATCAAGCGACCAGTCAGTTGACAGAGGCCCGTGATGGCTAAAATCGCGGCCGCTTTTTCTTGTGACATACCTTCGTGTACCATTCTACTCGGCAAATGTCGGTAGAAGGACATATTGGTAAATTTAAAAAATACAAAACTTAAACAAAGCAAGACAAAGGCGATATCACGCAGCATACTGAAGTCAAATATCTTTTTCAACACTTCTTTCAATCCCCTCGCCTTTTTGACTTCATGTTTCGAGGGTCTAAACGCAATGGCAAAGGCGAACGCATGGAGAAAGATAGCGCCGAATATCACGAGGGCGCCTCTCCATCCGTAGAAATGAATAAGCGTCTGGATGACAATGGGACCGATCACCTGACCGAAGGATTTTCCGATCATCGCTATGGCCGTTGCTATGGAGCGGTTGCGGTTGAAGTGTTGCTGGATGATCACTTGGCAACTGAGGTTCAGAAGGCTCAGGCCGACACCTGAAAATGGGTTGTGCGAGAAAATGTTAAATGGGTATGACTTATGCAGTGAGATGGAATGGGAATACGCTACGAGATCACCTATTGCAGGATTGTTTAAGAAGATTGTGACAATAGCTGACGAATAAACTCAAAGATTATAGTTATTGAGTTAAGAGCTTGGCATCAATGAAAACCAACAATAACCATACTGAAACGCTAAACTATTTTTAAAGCATTCAACAAATACGCATAAATTGTGACGTACCTGTACAAACACCATAGCTGACATAGAGCCAATACACATTGGGCGCGAACGCGCTGAGTACTATCCCACACACAACAATAACGCTTCCTACCATCGCATTTATTCGACACCCATAAAGCTCAATGGGCGAACTCGTGATTAGACCAAGAAACTGCTGCAGTCCGTTCTGGATAGATCCAATGAACCCGGCCACACCCTTGCTCGCACCGAAGAAGTCGGCGAATTCAATGTAAAAGAGCGGGAAGGCGATCCATAGCATTCCCAGGAGCATGTTGGTGGGGAAGACGACGCAGAGAATAAACCATGTTTCTCGTTCGTCATTTGTAAATTTATCCTCATTTGCTTTGAGGTCAAGTATTGGTGGATCATCTTTAATTTTATCCTCAGCTAGGTCGTTTTGATGACATGCCATATATTCATTGTTAACGCTCTTAACATTTTCTGCAGTGATGACACAGAGAAGAACAGTGTCATCGATGCTGCACTGGCTGCCAAACGACGAGACTCTGGGTCTTGGTTCAATAACATCATTTGCATGTTTGTTTTGGGCACTGGTTTTTAGCGGTTCCTGAGTCCAGTCAGACTTTATCGCTTCAGTGTTATCCATTCTCTGATATCAATTTGATCATGGAAGATTGTTTAAACAAATACATCGGTGTGAAAACATAGATGTATATTTTTGTAAACTCTTGTATTTTATCATTTCATCAGTTATTTTCTCCAATCTGTATCGAACGTTATTGTTAACATGTACTGTAATGAATAAGCTCAGTACAAGTAAAGTGATCGATGTGATAATATAGTCTACTGTACAACTTCAAATAACGTGCTACTTACAGTGAATGTTTGATGTATAGCATATTAGAAAATAAAATTATATGCATATTTATACTGTTTTAGCTTTCGACTTGACTTAGTAAATACTTGTCAAAGATATCACAAATATCAAGCTACATGTGGCTCATGATGCAATATGAAGCTATTGATAAACTTAACTGTAACGTTATGATGCAAACTTGTAAGTTTCAATGTCAACATGATGTAAGTGGGAAGTGCATTAGAAATGTTTCACATAGCACTTGTGACTTACAGTCGCATAAATGTTTGACCTTATATTTACCGATATACGATACGCAATGTTATTCAATCACTTATTAAATCAAGGACATTTCACCAGCAGAGAATACCTTTTCATTCGAAATCTCATCACAGTATTGTTACTAATATTTTGCTTAATCATTCAATCACAAGCCAGGAAGGTTGAATTGTTAGTATAGTTGTGGGATACTGAACGGTCATCGTATTAACCAGCAAACGCTATATTCAGGGTCAATTTTTTACATTAAGTCCGATCATTATATTGTCTGATTAGCTACGTAACGATATATTTGATTATACTGGAAATGACTTCTTATAATTTAATGTAATTGATTCACACTTCAAACGAGATGTGTGGCATTTTCCTAGTAAGGGTTCATACTGAAATACACAAAGGCCGCCGGACCGAAAGTGATTTCAAAATGAACATAGATGTAACGCCGGGAGAAACAAATTGAAGGCTTTAGTATTATTTATTTGCGAAAAAAATATAGTTTCATACATACATGTTTATCCAATAAGCAAACTGAAACACTGTTGACTAGTTTTTGAGAAGACATTAATTGCCTGAGATATTGTTATAGCAAACAATTATGTTTTTATGTTTAATCGCTGACATACGATGACTGTGCTGCTAGTCAAATTCATAAACTTGTTCATTGCATATTGTTACACAAAAATAACTCGAGCTCTTTGGTACAACAACTTCAATGTATTTAGATAACCGGTATTTCAATTTACCAATCTAAACTTTGTTGTTATATTATTATAACCAACTACATGCTCAATAACTGATCTGACATGTGATAACAAATATTACAAATACACATTATCTTCAAATACAATCACAAATTCACATACAATATTCAATTTAATCATACAAATTATTTTTATTTACGTATGAAAAAGCTTTGTTTGTAACGACATACCTTCATAATTAGTCATGAACATATAGTAGGCCTATATATCTAAACAGATGTACAATTTCGTACAAACTACCAATATACAACAGCATAACTAAAACCACAGAACCAATATTTGTCTTTTTGTCAAAACGAGAACGACGAGCGTCGTTCTTTTTCAACCATGAGACAAGATGCCGTATACACAAAATAATATCTAGCATAGAGAATCGAGTTTAAGCATAATTTTTCACCACAAGGTAAATGTTTTACAAATGCATACGTTTAAACCTTCACGCCGTATTATTTTGTGTAAATTATGCTAATATTCAATCTAAATAACTTGACAATAAGAGCATACTAACTACATTAGATCTATCAATTGATATTACACTTTTATATTAGACAAAGGATAATTTTCTATAGTTTTTTTTCAGATTGTTATTTAGTATAAGTATCAAAATTTTAGAATATTTGTTTGTATTAGATATCCAAATAAAGATAAAAAACATTTACTTCTGGACAATATATCAAAAACGTCAATCCAATAATTTTACTTACGTATCAAGTTCATATAGTCGTTTGACATGCAACACGTTCAGTAATTCAATAAAGAAAGGTAGTACTTATAGGCTTTAATACCTCCACCCTCTTTCTTGAATATAACCATGATATTCGAATAGAAAATGCAATGTAAAAGTAGAGATCACCAGGATGTATTTCACACAATTTTGGCATTTATTTTATCATCAATTTGAAATTGTTCATGGATGCTTAATTGCTCTGTACTGTCCCTCTCCATAAAGCCGCACATGATCTTACTTTTATGTTCCTCAAACTGAGAAATCATACCTTCTGTGTCTTGATTCGCGTCTAGAACCTACCGAAAGCATAGAATAATGTATAATAGTGTACCTGGATCAATTCAAATTGTACAGACACGGTTCGCAGTATAATTTATGCAAATGAGGAGAGGCTAATATGCTTATCCAAGATACGTTTACATCTATAATTCGTTTCGTTTTCAATATTTTGATTTTAAAATACATGCACGTTATACAGAAATGAATTCTTTACAAGGGGCAAAAATCTAGAACTTTGAGGCATTGCTCTAAATAAGCTCACACTTGGGAACTTTTCAAGTATCTTAGAAAATTTCCTAGTTTTTATGAAAAACTGCAAAAACGATTTTCTTTATTCGCTTTCAATTTGTGAAAAAAATGTCATCACATATTCCAATCAGC